>JABUQX010134706.1:0-12500 GCA_015478945.1 Trachelipus rathkii | reverse complement strand
TTACATACATACCATACATAACATACATACAACATACATACATATAATCATAATTTAATATAATATAATATAATATAATATAATATATATATAATATAATATAAATAACAAAAATATAGATAAGTAATAATATATATATATATATAGATATATATATAATATATATATATAATATATATATATTATAATATATTATATATAATATATATATAAATATATATATTATATATATATATATATAGGTGAATAATTTCGGTTTAAAAACTACAATTCATATCTCAAAAACTACAATAGATACAGGGAAAAGGAATACATTTGTGGAATCCTGGTAACATTTTAGTGGGGAAAATGTAAAAAAAAAAAAAAAAAAAAAAAAAAAAAAAAAAAAAAAAAATTATATCCTCAAAAACTACAATAAAGCTACAGCGCGAAAAGGAAATAACATTTTTGGAATCCCATGGAAAATTTTACATAGAAAATTTTTATAAAAAAAATAAAAAAAAAAAAATTATTGTTAATAATATAGTAATATGATTAATGTTAGAGAGCCTATTTAGAGACTCTTTTATTGGTTACTCGTTTAAAATAAATAGACTTTCTATTAAAATTTTGCTTTTTTTTTTAACTAAAGAATACCCCAAGGTATACCGCACCGCGTGCAGAGTCCAGGGTCTCTCGTGCCTCCGGGGAAAACTACGGGGTAGGAACTTAATTTTCCCCCCCTCCGGGGAGGGTCTCCCGAACCCCCGCTCTGTGGATATTTGGTGTTTTCTGTCGCGGGGGTTCCTCTTCAAACCAAGCTCCCCTACGGGGTTATGGAAAACGTCTTTCCCCCCCCCCCCTGTGTTCCCCCGTTGGCCTCGAGCCCCCTAACATTTGCCGGTGGGTCAATACCTTTACCAAAATAATATTATTATACTATGTTCCCCTGCTCCAAAAAAAAAGAAAAAAAAAAAAAGCCAAAGTATTTATTTTATTTTATTTATTTTTTAATTATTTTTTTTTTACATTTTCCTAACTAACTAAAAAAATTTTACAAGGATTCCAAAAAATGTATTCTTTTTCGCTGTTGCTATATTTTAGTTTTTGAGATATGATTTTTTTTTATTTTCTTTTTTTTTTTAACATATTTTCCGCACCAAAAATGATACCAGGGATTCCAACAAAATTGTATTCCTTTTTCCCTTATCATTGTAGTTTGTTGAGATATGAGTTGATTAGTTTTTAAACCAAAAGTTGTAGTTTTAAACCAATTTTATAACCTATATATATATATTATATATATATAGTATAATATATAATAACTATATATATATATATTATATATATATAATAATATTTTATATATATATATATATATATATTATATATATTATATATATATATATATATATATATATATATATTATATAATAATATATATATATATATATATTATATTATATATATATAATACATACACAAAACATATATAATATATTACACATAATATATAAAATATTCAATATATAATACAATATAATATATTTATATATATATATATATATATATAATATATATATATATATAAAACATTAAGATATTTATATATATATATATATATATATATATATATATATATATATATATATATATAAAATATAATATAAAACATAATATATAAAAAAAATATAGATATAATATTTAATAATTACTATTATTGAAATCGGATAAAAAACCAACTGGAAATAAGTGCTCACCCATTTTGAAGTTTCCCAAATGCAATAAATTAACTAGATTATTAGTGTTTTAGATGCACTATTGTCGGTGTTAAGCGATGGAGTGAGTGTTTTGATAAAGAATGATTCTAGAATACGTAAGTCTGTTTGTTGGTTGGTTTGGGCTATTACTTTAAAATTTGAGACCGATAACGGATGGTGTTTTTTATCTGCGTGTTCCCTGATGTTTGAGTTGGGAGGATTAGTGATATTTTGGCCTGTGCGCGGTGATATTCCCAGATGCTCACTCGTTCGAACAATGAGTTGGCGCACAGTGCTACCAACATAGATAGCTGAGCAGCTATCACTTTCAAACTTATAAACACCGAAAAAGCGCAGGTTATCCTGCAGTTTGTCCTTGTGGATTAAGGTACTATGGATTGTATCATTAGACGTGAAAATCAGGTTAGCTTTAATTTGTGGAAAATTATTATTTAAAAATCTATTTTTTAATATTTAAAGTTCCTTTTTTAGTTTTTGACTTAGAATATCATAATATGGAAATTTAATGTATAAAAGTTTCTTTTCAGCTGTTAAGACTATGTTTTTAGGTTCATAAATTGTGTTAAGGAAACTATTTATTGTGTTCTGTATTAAGCTAACAGGGTATAAATTAGAGTTGAAAAATTTTGTTAAGAAATCGAATTCCTTGTGAACTGCAACGAAATCGGAAGATAAGTGATAGGCTCTATGAATTAAAGTTTTAATACTGTTGAGTTTGTAAATAAATGGTATATGACTGAAGTAGTTTAACCCTAATCCTGTAAAGGTGTTTTTACGGAAAATGAAGTTTAAAACCGGTTGAATATTTGTAATTAAATAAATCAAAAAATTGCAAAGTGTTTGTTTGACTCTTCCTTTTTGTGAATGTTATGTTAGGGTAGTTTGTCAAATTTAAAAAAATTTAAGATAGAGGAAACTTTAATTAAAGAAAACCCATTTTGCATCCCAAGAAAGATGAGAAGGAGAGGGCAAATAGAAAGGATTAAAGAGGCAGGATGTAGAGAGAATTATCAGCGACAAATAAGAAATAACATGACAGCGGAAGAGGAGGGACAAAGTGTTGAGGAGTGCTGGAACACCTTTAAAGAAGCGGTGCGAAAGCGCGCGGAAGGAACGATGGGAATGAAAATGGTGGGAGGAACAAAAAAGAAGAAAACACCATGGTGAACAGAACGTATCCAAACTGCTGTACAAGAGAAGATGAGATGTTTTAGGAAATGGATAAAAAATAAATAAACGAAGGCGAGTTGGAGAGAAGGAATATGTAAGAGGTCGGCGAGAGTCTGATGAGTGAAAGGATTGAAAAGGAAAACCACGCTGGGAAAAAATTGGAAACGAGCTGGAAGAAGATGTGACAAGCTAATAGAAAGCTGGTTTTTAATATAGATAAGAATTACAGGAAAAGCTCGACACCAATGGCACGAGCTATAAAGGGCGAAAACGGAGTCCTAATAGTAAACCAAAGGGAGATTGACGAGAGATGGAGGAGATTCTTTGAGGATTTGTACAATGTGGAGGGCGTAGAAGAGGAGAGATTGCGAGAGCTGATTTGGGGGCTGGCGGAGAGGAAGAGGGAGAAGGTGGTTTGATCGCGGAGGAGGAGATTGATGGTGTCGTGAGAGGTATCGAAGAGTGGGAAAGGCGGGCGGTGGAGGAAGATGATATAAAGATGATAGTTAACTGAAATAAAATGGGAGTTTGAATGGCAAGACGGTGCTTAAAGTCTGGAATGAACAGGTGTTGGATAGAATGAGGTGGATTCGCGTGAATGGAGTAGAGCAACAATCTGCCCCATATATAAAAAAGGAGATCCAAGCAACTGTGATAACTATAGAGGAATTGCATTAATGTCTCATCCTGCGAAGAACTATGAGAGCAGGATATTGGAGAGAAGCTGAGAGAGGTAGTGACCACAAGCCTAGAGAGTGGCAGTTGTTCAGACCGGGGAATTGATATAGTTCTGATTGTTCGCTTGAGGATGATAAGTGAAAAGAATTGGGAATTTAATAGGAAAACATATGCAGCCTTCTCAGACCTAGAAAAGGCTTTTGATAGAGTGCCAAGGGAGTTGTTGTGGAGGGAGCTGAGAAGAATAGAATATGAAACACCTGGGAAATTGATAAGCGCAATAAAAAGCACTTATGTAGACAGTAAGTGCAGAATTAAGACTATATCCGGTGAGGGAGAATGGTTGAACGTCACAACAGGGGTGAAGCAAGAGTGCGTGCTGTCTCCAATACCGCTCATTATATACATGGACAATTGTGGGAGATTGGTGCGGAACAGAGTGGAGGATGAGATGTTTGGATACGCAGATGACTTGGTGTTGTTCGCCCAAAATCAAGAGAGACGGCAGAATTTTCTGGAGGTTTTGGACGAGGAATTGGAGGAGAAAGGTATGAGGATAAACCAAGGCAAGACAGAGATGATATTGATCGGAGGTGGTAGAGATGTCCTGGAGGTGAGTTTGTGTGGAGAAAGGCTGAGACAAACCGACCAGTTTAAATATTTGGGGATGCACTGTGGTGAGGAAAACGACACAATGTTGGAATTAAATAAGAGAATTGGGAAATTTAATGGGACAGTAGCAATGTTGTTCCCATTGTTGAAAAAAAGAGCAATTTCGAGACGAGTCAAGATGGAATGTACACAAGTACACTGAGCCAATACTGACGTACGGACTTGAAGCTTGGGCTCTTAATGCGAAAGCAAATAGGCAAGTTGGACATGCGAATGCGCGTGTGGACTGATTAGAGGTAGTAACAAGAAAGACAGGAAGGAATGAGGAGTTAGGGCGATTTTGGCGTGAGAAAGCGTAGAGCTTGTGGAGACGGGACAGCTACTGGTTGTACGCCATTAAGAGGATAGAGGGCAACGAGGGCCCAGAAATTCGAATGGATATCGGAAGGAGAAGAATGTGGGAATAAAGTTAGATGGACGATTACGTGGAGCGTGGCAATATGGAGAGAGAAAGGCATCCAGTGATTGGAGGCTCTGAGATGTTGATGGAAAGAAGACGTCTTGAGAAGTCGTGTCATAACCACTGACAGATCATGCATCTTATGTACAAGGAGATTGGTGAAAAGGTGATAAGATAATATTAATTTATTAAATAATATAATATATATATATAATATATTTATATATTAATAAAATATATAATATATACCGGATAAAACCGGTAAAATGTGAATACACTCGTGTTATGGCCGTGTCATAGTAATATATAAGTATATATTATATATCATATATATAATATATTATATATATATATATTAATATATATATCCATATATACTATAATATATATATATAAATATATATATTTATTTATATAGTAATATATATATATAATATTATTATTAATAATATATATATATATATATATATATATATATATATATATATCATAAATTATATATATATATATCAGAGTGGCACTTCCGCTAGTCCGCTCCGAGCGACTACCAAATAGGTGCGGACTAGCGGAGGTGCGGAGGCGTCAGGAAATTAGCGGACTTGCAGGATCAAAAAAAGTTTCCGCTCTTTGTTCCGCACCTTTTTAAAAAATGAAAAATAATAGTTTACTATTAAGTAAATCAAAGTTATATCTCAAGAAACATTAATTTTTAATTTAATGTTTTCACAAACCTAACTTTGTCTGAAGATTTATTATTTTTAAAAAGTACATTTGAAAAATATATTTAAACAGTACATTTAAAAAGTACATTTTAAAAAGAACATTTAAAGAGTACATGGAATTTTGTAACCCATCTATAACTTTAATTTAATTTATTTATTACTATTAATAAACAGGGAATATCAAATCAATTCTGTGTAAAACCCAAAAATATATATATATTAATATATATACTTATAATTATATATATTTATTTATGTATTATTTCTTATAAAATATTTTACATTTACTAAATACATATATTTATTATATGATTTATTATATATTTATTACATTATATAATATATATATTATAATATTAGTAATATATTTATATATATTATATTTATATATATATATATATTAATATTATATATAATACTATATATATATTTATATATATAATTTATATAATATATAATTATATATATATACTATATATATATGATATATATATATTATAAAGATATATATATATATTATATATTATATATATATTATATAATATATATATAGCTACCAGCTATATCGTTAGCATTAGCATGACTCTGCAGGAGAGTCGAGCTTCATGGCAGTCTACAAAGTCTATTCGAAAATAAACCTTTCTTATGGGGAGAGGGTGGTCAAATATCTTCAGAAGGAGCAGAATTAATTCGTATGGTGAGAGGACTCTTATAATAGCGCATGGACTCTGACAATGAACTAACGAACCAGCACTCTCGCACCAAGAATCTTTTCCCCTTCAGCATAGGCAGAATTTTTGAATCTTTCAGAAAACTCATAATCACACCTCATAATATCTCCGTAGTATTTTTTTTAGTATTGTGTTGAATTTTAGTTCAATAGACTGTCAGCCTTAACTACTTTGTTAGTTTGGTTACACCATAATCTTTTTTTAAGTAATATTGGAATGTCATAGCTGCCGGATAATGTGACCCGCAAAGTGCGACGCTATTAAGTGTTAGAGCCATGAAGGACAGCGGATCGTGTGAGAGAGCGGATTCATTCGAATGTTGATCAGTATATAATATTAGATGAGAATTATTAGTTTGTGTAGTTAGTATACTGAGTGGTTGAGAGGTTAGATTAGTTTATTAAATTGGGTCTTTCGGTTGAGGTGCTGCACATTGATGTTAGGCTGTGGAGTACTGTGTGCTACTTGGTACGTGTCGGACGTCGGGATAGCGGATTGGTGGTTGGTGTATGTTTGCGAAGTAAAGGGTGGCGGGTAGGATGCGCGTAGCGGTCTAACGTTCCAAGGTGCGAGGTGCGCTCAGCGACTACCCCCTTAAATGAGCGTGGTGCCCACCTCTATATATAGATACATATATTATAAATATATATATATATATATAATATATATTTATATAAATATATATATAAAATATATATATTTAATACTATATATATACTTACTATATATATATAGGCTATATATATATATATATATATATAGATATATATAACTATTATACTATATATATAAAAATATATATTTAAGAAAGAAAGTATTTGTGATTGAGTATAATATTTCATAATAGACTCCAAAACAGTTATGATAAAATGTCAATATTTATATCAGGCAGTAAAAAAATGAAAAAAAAAAAAAAACAATTTATTTAAATCTCAAAATATTTGAAAGAAAATAGTTTGGTTATTTTTGTTGGTATGTGTTTGATTTCCGGACCATCAGTGAAAACACTCGAATCCGTATTCGGATGTCGTCGGATTCAAGCTTTTCTCATGCATTCCAATTAATTTATTTCGTGGATTTTAACACACCCCGGATTCGATTCGGATTCGAATCCGGATGGATTCGCATTCGGATTCGGATTCGAACATTTCCAACACGCGGATTCGGATTCGATGGTCGAATCCAAAAGTTGCCCGGAATTGCCCGCGCAGTGAGATATATTATATATATATATATATAATATATATATATAGTATATATATATATATTATATACCGTACACATTATAGAAATATATATATAATATAAATATATATATATATATATATATATATACCGTATATATATTATGTCATTGTTCTATATTTGAACAGTTCAATAAAATTTTCTGAAAAAATTCTTAAGTCAAAAAAATTTCTAAGTTCAGAAAAGTTAATTAAGTAAATTTTTAAGACAAATTCTTTATGGCAAGCGTCTGAATTATCCAGAATCTTCCATTAAAGAATTTCTAAAAAACTTAATCTTAAAACTAACTTTCTGAACTTAGAAATTTTTATGAACTTAGAAATTTTTTCAAAAAATATGAACTGATTCAAATATAGAACTTCCAATAAATATATATATATATAAGATATATATATATCATATATATAATTAATATATATATATAAATATATAATATATATATATATATATATATAATATATATAAATATTATTATATCTATATATATATAGTATAATATCTGTTGTATTTGTTTGGTTTGGTTGTGTGTGAGTGTAGGAGGCAGATGAACAGGCGCACTTCTATCGACTATACCAACATCCGCGGCTTACACTCTAACTTTGCATCGTTGAATACCACCTCTCTGACTCTAACCCTAACTTCTTGTCTGAGACCCGATGGCTAAGAATTCATCCACTACTCGTTTATATATCTAACTATATCTCTATATTCAAATTTTCGTTGAGGTGAAGTATGTTCTATGTAACATAGAACACTCCTGTAACACGTCTCGAGAATGTCGAACTCCTAACTGGTATGTCTGTGGCTTTAAATCTTTCCTTCTACTGCATTAATCTTTGCTTCTGCTACTATCTCCAACAGAACAGATTTTTACCCTTTTTTTTTTAATATCTTACTTCTTCTCACGAGACTGTTTATCTTCTCATCCCAAATACTGAGGTCCTCTATTAAGGAGATTTCAATGTACCAACACTGAATGGATGGGTCCTCTCATACTGATTAGGTGGGAGGAGGTGCTGCAATTCAGAATTCTCAACGATCTGGGACAACTAACATTAAAAGAAACAAACACAATTCCAGATCGTCTCAACTTAATCTTGAAAACAGCACTGAGCTGAGTTTCATCACTATTCCTTCTCTCTTTAAATACACCACTTTTGCTCCTATTGGTAAATCTACCACAACCTTATATCTCTCAATTTTAATACTATCTCTCCAACAGCTAATAATAATAATGCTTTTTTATTCTTGCATTTTGATCGGCCAGATTGGGGGGATTGCCGTGTCTACGCTGGCCTATAATGCGAGATGACTCTTTGACTCTGTGACGGCTCGCTTTCTGCATAAGGAACTTAACGTGATGGGATAGCAGTCATTCCTTCTTCACTAAATCTTATCTCTCCTTCTAGTCATGGTCGATCGTGCTTTTCTCGGCATTCAGCTAGAGACAGTGCGTATCGGGTGAAAAATTTTCTCGTTCTTCTATCACTCTTTGCTAAATTTTCATTCAGCCTAGAAATCGTTGCAGGATACTCTTCGGCGAGCAAAGCACGAGCTTTCATCAAACGAAAATGAGCTAACCTCCTTTGCTTCTCCTACTGATAAATCTTTCTTGGCCTCTTGCCAAAAACATCATCCTAACAACTTCATAACGTCTTTCCTCCTTTATTCGAGCTGTATGGTCTTTTGTAAATCTCAGCTGAAAGGCCAATCTCTTCGCGCCTATTTTCCTCTAACTCAACCTAGACGATTCTGAATCCCTCTTCCTCCTCCTTCTTCTCTCAGGTGTCCTAGGCCTTTGCCTTGATTACATTGATCGGGTGCATGGGGCTGCCCTGAAATCTCATCTATGAACGTTAGGAAGCGGGTGCCCGATGCATTCCTTCCCCGAGCTTTGATGGAGTTGCTTCATCGACCCCACCCTCGTTCAACTTAATATTCTCTATATCTCAATACTACATACTTTCCCTCAGTGTTTGAAGCACGCACAGGTAAAACCTTATATTCCGAAAAAAGGAAGCCCTTCTGATCCTTCTAACTATCCGATATAGCTCTCACTTTGTATTCTAACAATAAGCTCTCTTGGAAACCTCTTCTAACTCTCATTTCTTAGATCATCTGGAACTCATTCACTTCTTTCCGACGCCAGTACGGCTTCGGCGCTCGATCGTCTACTGGCGATATACTTTTCCTATCTAACTGATTATTGTTTTCCGCCACTTAGAATACGGGGAGACTTTTCGTGATGGCGCTTACAATACTCCAAGCATTTGACCGTATGGCAACGGCATCACTGCCTCTCCAAGCTGCCCCATTCCTTTGGGTTCCTCCTATCTCTCACTTATGTATCTAGTTTTTCTTCAAATCGACTCCAATGTCGGCTGTTGTGATGGGTGATATCTTTTTACTCAATAGCTGTGTTCCTCAGGTTCTGTCATATCTTCTAACTGTTCCTCTTTTCATTAATGTCTTCTCAACTGACATCTAGACTCTATCCACTCGCGATCTGATGACTCACCCTTCATTCTATCAACTCATTTCACATTCTTCTCCCTCTTTTAACTTTAGGAATTGCCTCTCTTCTTAATCTTCCCGATTCTATTCTCGATCTGGATAGAATTTCCGGGTGGTCGTCTCAACCTTTGTGAAATTAATTCTTAAAAAACCCAACTTCTACAAATCTCCCTCTCTAGACACCTTTTAATCTTTCCTACTTCATTCGACGGTTCTTCGTCACTCCTGTGACAAATATTAACATCTCCTTGGGCTTAACCATAAACAAAAAAAATGTGCTTGGAGAACCTCACATTTCACAACGTTGCGAGGCCAGCTCAAAGAACACTGAAGTTCTGTTTAGACTTTGCGAGAATTTTTTTTCTTCTTCTGAGTTGCTGCCAGCTTATTACAAGGCGCATCGCCCCATATTACTGAGGATGCGCTCATTTATCGGGGGAAACTTCGGGTTTTCACCCGGTGAGAGGTCGTAGTCAAGAGCCAAAAGGCGAAACAGCGGTGATGCACCGTCCAAAGCACTTGGACCCGCGTATCTGCGGGCGCGAGTGTGGTGCGGAATCGCATTGGCGATAGGTTACCCGCAACGGCAGGGGTGTCGAGGGAACTTGTACAACGCACATAGCCACCACCTGACGACGGCCCGCGTAGCACAAAGGGGCTGGGCAGCGCCAGAGGGTGATAGGAACTCCGTGGCTCAGCGCTGCGGCGGTGCGGTTCGGCCGCCACCGCTGGCGGGGAAGGCGGGCCATCAGCGGGGGTGCCGTCGTGGAAGTGAAGGCGCGTCACGTTAAAGCCGTGCGTGTGCGCGCGGGCGGAAGACTGGAGGGGAAGAGCGGAGTGGGACACCACCCCGCGGGAGAGGCGCGCCCTGGACGGTGTCAACCGGTAAAAAATAAAAGAAATGATGAAAAGGGTAATAATAGTATGAAATGAATAGAAGAAAGAGAGTATAAGAAGAAAATGATAAGTATGTAAAAAAGAAAAAATTTAATTAACCTAAATTTGTAGATGTAGAATTTTATCTCCTCTACTAAATTCTTTGTTTCATTAAAATTAAAGGATTGTTAAAGAGTAATTTATCCATTTAGGATAGTCAATTGAGTTAGCTGATAGAAATATAAAACATGAAATAAACCAAAATAAATTTCTCCATCAACTACCTCATTAAGACATTTTTATTCAGAACAATATAAACTTGGCATGAAGCGCCTGAACTGTTATTGTTAGTGATTGTTCGTCAGGACTTCCGTACGTATAATTAGAGGAGAAAGGCAAATAAAAAATAACCCCAAAAAAAATTCAAATGAAAAAATAAATAATTGTAGGTATTACAGCGCATCTTGGTATGCCTCCAGACTAGAACAGAATTATTACCTGTAGCAGCGAGCTGCCATCTCGCTGGGCCTATTTTATAAAGTCTCCGTATATCAGGTTGTAGGCAGCGTGTTTAGACACATGCTTCGTATAAGGAGACAAGAAAGATTCCTCTATTAATTCTATTGCACAGCAAAAAAAAATTGTAAAATGTGTGATTAAATCTATTTCTCTCTAGACAAGCAATTGCTGCTTACGCCTCGGATTCACTTCAACCGGAATGCTCGCTAGAAATTTTCTGTTTTATAAGGCCCATGTTTATCCTGCGCGTCTCTAATATAGAAATAAAACAGATATATGTGCATTCCTGCAAACTGCGCCAAACACATTAAAAATCGAACAAAAAAATATACTCTATTTGCCAATTCTCTCCTACAGGAGTACACATCATATCTATTTACGCTAAGAGTTCCACAATGTTATATTACGTTTATCATTGAAATACGACGAATATATCGTCAGTTAGTGCTCAAAGAGAAAAAATAACGGAGAAAATAAAAATTTAAACCACATGACCCCCAAAAAAAATCAGACAAAAATTTTTATATGCTGCCACATTAACCCTGATAACGCAAAAAACAATATATTACTTATCGCTGATCTTCCAGAAAAACGAAAATGATGTACAGTTGCGCATTATTAGTTTTTCATTTCTATAGCTACCCGCATCTACTTTTACTCGCTCTCCTTGAGATATCACAATTTATTTACAATAATCTTTTATATTACAAAAAAATACCCATGCCATTCAATAGACTCTCAAAATATACTCTAAAAAATTTTACACTCTTAACATACCACCTACTACCTCTATCGAAGAAGTTCACCATAATCCATATAAAAACACCAAACACAAACTCAAATCTATATGAAACTAATTAACTGATTCAAAATCTACCTCAAAGATTAAAAGCAATTAAATCGTAAAAAAAAACAATTCACCTCCTACCTCTTAAGAAACATGATATATATATTATCTATAACTACAAGATTCTCAGCCGGTAATATAGGATCAAGACTAAATCTTAACATATCATCAACACTTAGGGACTCAAATCGTAAATCAGTAGACCTTAAGTTAACAAATATAGTTTAAATATTCGCTAATGTGATATTAAAAAAAACTAATAATCCCGCCTCCTAAAGGCTCATCTTCCCCCTTTCCACAGTGTCCAAATAATCATCAGTCTCTTCTCTCAACACACCTGGCCTACAAACTAAAATATATCTCCTT
>JABUQX010134705.1:0-18096 GCA_015478945.1 Trachelipus rathkii | reverse complement strand
TATATTATATGATATATAATATATATATATATATATATAAAATAATATAGTATATATATGATATTATATATATATATAGTATATATAATATACTTATTATATATAGTTATATTATATATTACTAATAATATAGTATATACTATATATTTATAGTTATTATATATATATATATAATATAATTATAATATATCAGGCGCGGTTTTACGGGGGAACGCACAGAGGCCGGGCCTCCTCTAAAAAAAAAAAAAAAAGCAACTAATGTAAATAAAATAATGTCAAAATTACTATTTATTCCTATTAAAATAATGTTTAAATGTTATGTAATAACAAGAACTGCTTTTAATAAATAAGTCTTAGTTTGGCATAACGGGAAGGCGGAAAGAGATTCGATGAGTGGGTAATTGGCAGTTTGAAAAAATATGTCATCTTTTTGTCGAGAAACAGATGCTCATTTTTTCAGGCGGATAATGACAGGATCAAATGGGGCAAGAATCACACTCTCACACCCGATAGTGGAAGTTCTCCTTGCAAACTTGAATAGATTCGATTGATTATGTGTGCCAAGATTTTCCCGGTCTTTCCAAGTTAAGCAAACGCGCAAATATTAATCGTATTTTAATGCTTTTTTCAAAACAAACTGGTGTGTGCAGTATTGGAGTTTATTTGCAAGTCAAAAAAACGAGAAGAATGGACTAAAGCAGAAACGGACTTTTAGCCTTATAAATTTTAGGAAAAAATATATTTAAATATTTTCATTAGAAATATATATATTCGTATGTTTATTTATTTAAATTAGTGTTTGAGGAATCATTTTGTTCATCAGTCGGACACAGTTATTATAGCCTCCTTTCTGCTCGAACACGTCATGAAAATAAATCGCCCAATAAACTCTCTAAAAGTTGAGGGCAAGCGCGCTTTTGCCAATAAATTTCGATATGAATGTACAACAGAAAAATAAAAGAAAATAATTTCTTAAAAAAATTAAATAAAAAAACTTATCTTAATATATATATAGTATATATATGGATATATATATATATTATGATATATATACAATACTATATATATATATCGTATATTATATATAATATATATTATAATTTAATCTATATATAATATATATTAATTATATATTATATATATAAATATATATAAAATTATTAATATTTTAATGAGATATAATATAGAGATAAGAGATGAATAGATATGAGAGATAGTTATTATAAGTATAGAGATATAGATAGCTGATGAGATAGAGAGAGGAATAGATATAGAGATGAGAACGTGAATAGTAATAGAAAAGAAGAAATGACGTCTGAAGATTCTCGCTTATCTAATTTGGGCAACGAAAAACAGGATAGAGAGACGAGACCACGTTATAGATAGTATATAAGGTTATTTAACTAAAAATATTTTACATTATATATATGTAAGATCCGGATGCGCAAGGTGTAATAGAAGAGCGAAAGGGAAAAATATATATAAATAATATATATATATAAGTTCCCAAAAATATTTTGAAAGTAACTCTAAATGCTAGTAAGAGTAGATAATATTAATATTAGTATATAATATTATTAATATATATAATAATATATATTTGAGCAAAAACGCTGATAAGTATTACTGAGTATAAGACACAGTAAAAAAGATTTTAATATTAAATGTATGATAATTAGATTAGGTAATGATTTTTTTATTTTGGTAATATATATTATAAATATATAAATATATAATATATCACATATATTACCATTAATTAATCTAATATCAATCGTAGTTGAGATATTATTTATAACTTAATCACTTAATAAGTTACTGCTTAAAAGTGATAGTAATGGCACCACATCCTCCCTCATGTAATGAAACTTATATTAGTTGTACATATAACATTAATGAGAATGACTAATTATACGTTGGTAGTATTTGTGATATAGCTATTATTAGGATTAATGTGAGCTAATAATAACTACGTAGAAAATATATATAATAATACTGTAGTATTTTAGCCAAAGGTTTTTTGGATCACTGAATACACAGTGCAAGGATTTAAACAAGAATGATAATATAGTATAGAGATATAAGGTAGTAGATTTTGAACTACTTTAGAAAAACCTAAAATAATATCAAAGTGTGTTGTAATTGCCGAGGACGAAAGCATGGATTTAAATACTTTAATTAGCTAAAATTGTATTATTTAGTGAATATGTGATTGATTTTGGACACTTTGATTTTAATGTATTTCAGTGTAACAATAAAATGGATCTTTTAATGTAGTGCAGCAATCTTCGTTATCTTTAAAAAATTCCAGGAAGAGTTTTTTTAAAATTATTGTTGTTGTTGTTATATTTAAAAGCTCAAGATAAAAATTTCGTGAAACACATTCATTCTTGTTCACAAATATGATTGGCAGCTATGTTTTAAGAAATTTTTTTTTTTTGGATGAATTACAAAAATCTGGGTTGCATTCACCGAGATTGCGGCAGATGGTTGATATTGGCGCGGATGGTTGTTGGCATAGTGAGTAATATCTTTAATCTATGGGGTTGAGCTATAAGTTTTTTATTTTACTTATTTTTATGCACATGCATGCGGAGTGAATGAGGAATTTTTTGAGGTTTTACTCCCGCCTGGATTAATTGGTGTTAGTTTCCTGTCAACATTTTAATCCAAGGCAGGTTACGTGTGTTTTCCAAGGTTAACCTGCCAGTGTAAAATATGTTTAAGTATATAGCGAAATTAATATAATTCTCAATATGATTTTTATAAAAGTTACGAAATTTGAAGATAATTGAGTGTGTTTGGGTCACTCCAATTATTGAAGCCGTAGATTAATGTCTCAAACACGTCTTCGAAGTACACCCTGAGCGTGTTATATTTTTGTTCTAAAATTTATAGAAATCTCGAATGCATATTTATGTTAATGGGTTGTGGTTATTGAAATTTTTGTTCACCATCGGGGGTCTATTAGAGTGGTGGTTAGTTTTTATTCTTTAAAAAAAACATACTCTTTATGACTAGTACGGGTTGATATGAAGTGCACGAGTTGACTGAAGGTTTGTTTATGTATAGAATAAACGATATCTCTATAGAAGAAAACAAGTAGCGCCGTTGATGGACTTTGATCCAGAGTTGGGAAGTCGTAAGGTTTTGGGTTGAGAGCAGAGCTGGTGCCGCATAATTTAAAAATATTTTATTAATGAATTATATAATAATAATATTAGCGAAAATAATTTTCTAAATCTTAAAAGTATGTAAAATAATTTCAACATCTATATTATCTGTTTATAGGAAAGAGGTTCATCAGGTAGGAGATTTCAACCCACATTTCTCTATTGGTTGGCAAATCAACTTCCAATTCATTGTAATTTGTACACCATAATTATTAGCGCCACAGTAAGAGAAGCCTATTCAACGAGATAGCTTAACCACTAGTAAATCATTTTAATTATTATCTTTTCTCAGTTTGAGAATACTAAATATCATTGCATTATTTCTTCCAATATTTATTAAGCTATATTAAAATTGTAAATATTATAATCTGAAATATATTAGAGAACACTATAGGTATTTATATATATATAGAATTTTATAGATATAGATAAATAAAATAGATATAAGGAAATCTACTATAGTTAGTTATATGAAAAATAGAGTAAATGTGCAAAATAACATAATAAATATCATGACAAAGTGAGTGAGTAATATATGTCATAAAATACCTATATGAAATTGATATATTTGGAAGAAGTACTAACCTCAAATGTGAGTAATTTTAAATTCATTGTCTCTTTTTACTTTAAGTGCCTTCCCATAGCGTCTGATATATCAGGTGATTATAAAGCCGAGCTGCACCGCACAAACATGTATTATTATTCTATATTATTATTTAACTTATTAGTTTATTTTATTATATTTAATTATATATTATTATTATTTGTTATATATATTTATTATATGATAATTAATATATTATTATTGATTATATTAATATAAATAACTTATATTACTTATATTATTATAATTTATTATTATATTATTAATTATTATTTATATTTATTTATTAATTTATCATCATCTTTGTTATTTATATATATAATTAATATTACAAAATATAATTATATAAATACTACTTAAAAAAAGTTATATAGAGTGTTTGCTCTTTATCAAAGAAAATAGCTGAAAAGGGTTATTTTATTATATCATAGCATTTATATTAAACCTTCTTAAATGTACCATGAATATAAAGAAATCTTGAAATCTTTTATAGATCGTCAAAAGTTTACCCATCCCATGTGAGTGAAAGCTCTAAAAATAATATTATAAGTGAGATATTACTGATTGAGAAGAAATAATAAGTTAATTTAATGGACATTATTTAAATATTATGTAATTTTAATTTATTTATATTATTATTTATTATTATTATTATTAATTTAATATGTATATATTAATATATATTATTATAATTAATTAATATATATATTCATTTCCATCTCTAGTAATAATTGTATATGTAATATATAACATTAGTAGTATCTGTACAGTTTGAGCTGCAACAGAAACCATTAGATACACTATATATATATAATATAAGGAAACAGAAAATAATGTAAGTATAGAAACATGACATGCACAAAGAATCTAGAAATAAGAAAGTAATCCATCCCCTTACCATTCCTCTTTAAATTACCTCAAGTTATTATAAACTTATTGTCACTCCAAGTCTAGAACTAGATCGTATGCTTAAAAATGCTTTCACTAGAGACTGAGAAGACCTCTATCAAATGTGATGGTACTCTGATCAATATATAGTATGTTAGGCTATACTATTCATTCCTCAGGGACTAATGCTATCAACATACTTAAGTGAAATACATCTCATAGAAGATTATATCATAACGTGAGGGAAATAAGGTTTAACCACGCCATTTAATAAAAAATATATTCCCAGAGTGTCCTAAAATATAATAGACATCGATCAAGAATTTTGAGTCACGATACGAACATTTACTTCAAAGTGTCCAAATATCAACCAATAGTTAAATTATCGTTAATGAATTAAGATACAATTGATACTAACATAAATTTGGGCTTATATTGATGAAGAATTTTTGTACTAGTCAAGTAGGAGGTTTGAATGTTGATATATCTATTACGTACCACGTAAGGTGACCTGAAATCTGTTTCAAAGCTAATCTCGAACTCTTATAATAGCTATATGAATTCAGACAAATTGAGCAACATGAATTAATATGATTATAAGTTAAATTTAAAATGTTTATGAATAGAATTATGAGGGTAATAGCTATTCAGTCTAATAAAATCAATTTAATATGTTCATTAGTATACATGGTATCCTTATTAAGGAGGGTTACTATTACAGATTAGATTTATTTAGGAAGTGGTATTAATATTAAAAAACAAATAGTTAAGCTCGTAGAATCAAAAGCATTTTTCTTCATTATAATTAGTTATAAACTTAAATACAAAATTATATTTCATTTATTAATAGACGCAATGTCCAAAATCGAATTTGTATATCGATAAATGAGCAAAACTACATTCATATTATATTCACGTTATTTTTAAAAAAATGAGTCGTAGCGGAGAAAAACAAAAAGGACAGGACTACATTGTAAACTTGTTTTTGTATCCAGCTGATAAAATTTACGTGAAGTTCCACATCAAGCTAATTTTCGCTATATGTCGACAAGAACACTTGTTTCACTCACTATAGGCGTTCACGATTACGCATCAACACATGACCACTCTATTACTGGATAGATCTACGCAGATTCGACATCCATTAATGCGGGTATATATTATGGATAAAAATGCGTACTAATCATGAACTTTATTGTTATTATCCACGATGATCGTTCAAGAGATAACTCAATTATTCTAGAATGTTATTTGCTCACCACTACCTGTTACATATAATATTTATAAGTAAGTATATAAATATATATTATAATATTAATATAACTAATGATATAATTATATATATTAATAATTAATATAATAATATAAGATATAAATAAATAATAATAATAATAATATAATTAAATTATTAATAATATATATAAATTAAATAAATGATTAAAAATGAATAATTAATAAAATAATTAAAGATAAGATATAAAAAGTAGAATGAAGAATTATTTATAAGATTTATTTTCATAATAAAATAACGTAGTGACATTTTGTTTTGAGCTATATTTTTATGATGTAATTGATATTGATTGAATGAATGATGAGATAGTAGATCGATGATGATTAGAAATGATAGATATGTAATTGATTGATAATGATGATTATTATGTTTTCCTAAATCAATATTCACTTATGTGAGATATAAAATAATTATATATGATATGAATAAGTCAAAAGATTACTGTAGCACTAACATTATGGATACATTTAAAATTAGTATTCAGATAAAATATAATTGTGAGATTGAAGGAGTATATCCCCCTATTATGTCCATTTTCTGTAGAGCCTGAATCTTCCGTATCCAATGAGCTACTTTACTAGGTACACGCAACATACCTCTAGTGGGATGAGATGTGACATATCTTGCTCGGCTTCCAGAGACCGCTTCCCCTTTACACATTCATTCACTATTTTTATTCATCTCTTTAGTAATAGTTTCCTTTAAAAATAATGTCAAACCTTTATACTATTAAATATTTCAAACAGATTTACTTTAACAGCTTTAATTATTGATTGCCTAGTTTTCTTGCCTTGGCATCGTTGAGTTATGAGATTTTAAAACTACTCTGTCCTTGCTACTGCTTTCGCACTCTGCTCCTCTCTAGTCTGACGTCTCTGCTCCTTGTCACGTTGGTTCTCTTTCTCTTCGATTCCTCATGGATCCGTCCTCCTCTCGTCTTTGTTTCTCTCTGGTCGCGCTCCTCTCTCTCTCACTCTCTCTCTCTCTCTCTCTCTTCTCTTCTCACCTCTCTCTCTCTCTACGTCTCGTCTCTCTCTTCGTGGCATTTGAATACAACAAATATTAACACAAAAACACCAAAAAACAAAAAAAACAAAATTACTAATATAGCAAATCGACGACAAAATTATCAGATTTGATAAATCATTTAATTATCATCTATCGACTTTGCGTTTATAGCGACTCATCCTTAATACTTATTAGCGATTTTCATCCATAAATACTATTTTAGCGACTCCTAGTATCACAATGTACTTATAGTTATAATTCTTTGTATATGAATAATATAGGGTCTGACCTATATTACATGTTCTGTACCTAATGATTGTCTTGATATAGATATTATAACTACTTAAATTGTCTGTTAGACCTCATCTTATTTATATTTCTCTATTTCTCTTTAGTGAAATTGCAAACTCAAATAATTTTATATGAATGTGCGGTGCTCGAGTGAATGCGAGCGCAGGAACAGAATTAAGAGAAGTGGAACAGACGGGTCACCCCCGCGCGCAACCGTGCGACTCCCACTGGGAGGGGCAGAGGTCATCCGAGAGGACCGCGCGGATCTTCATTGCTTACTAGTTATACACGTTTACCCAGGTATAATTAGTCTCGTGTATGGTTTTTCACACGAGAAAGATAATAGAGGAAAAGAGTATGTGACAATAGAGATATCCAAATATTTCATTTAGCTATTTATGTTATTCCAATTATCTCTTCTTTTTGTCTTCAATGTCTAATTTCACCAAATAATGATCTCTTTCGATTATTCTAATTCTCACATTTGTTCTAGAATTTCCCAAATTAATTTATTTTTTGAAACATTTGAGTTATTCAAATTTTTAATAAATATTTATTAAATATATATCATCAATACCACAATGATAATTCGATAATATTAATATAATCAATATATTAATATATATATAATTTATTATATGATTATATGTATCAGATAATAATTTAGATATAATATTGATTAAGTAAGATTATATATTACGTGAATATTATAAATCATATATTTAGATAAAAAAATTAAATTTTGAGTTATAACCCTAATAATAATTTGAGTATACGATGGCATTCATAAATAATAAGAGTGAGAATAAAGGTATAGGTCAGACACTTTATTTAAATAATAAAATGTCCAGTATTTTGATTATGACATGATGATAAAAATCATTGCGTGACAAATTATTTATTTTTTCTCAAAAAATTATTTATATAAATTTGTAATATATATATATATATTATAATATATATATTATTATATATATATATTATATATAATATATATTATATATATATATATATATATATTATATATATATATAATATATTAATATATATATTAATATAATATATATATATATATTATATATATATATATTGCATCTCTTGCCCAAATATCTTCTTTATCTTCTTTGCCTCTACAGCTGTCTTTCGTCTTTAGCTTTCTACTTATATTCTTGCTAATCTGGAAAAGGATTTCTAGTGCGATTCTCTCAATCCTGTGAAAAATCAATATCTTCATATTTTCAGTTTCAAGAAATTTCTATCAACTTCTTTCTATCTTTCTTCAATCAATCCTTTTCCCCTGTGAACAATATTAACATTCTCTAACTGAACATAAAACAACAAATTACACTCTAAAAAATTTAAAATGATTGCTTGGGTTACCTGAAAGAAGCCTGGATGGAGGAATGTTCTGAATAGATTGATATAATTTCTTACTTCATCAGTTATTTCAATAAAACCAGCCTCGTTTGAAGTTACTACTATCGTATGTTAGGTTGTTCCAGTTTTACCAAACTTATGGATGGTTTTGTCAACGTCTAAAAGACAATATTCATTCCTTATTAACTTCACTGAGTCCTTTTCACTGACATTGACTCTTTATCACGGAATTTTTATTTCTTTCCTAAAAGTGCGAAAGCATGTGTTCAAGGTACTAGGAAGCAGACCTCTTATAACGTAAAGTGCGCAACAGCATGTGTTCGAGGTACTAGGAAGCAGACCTCTTGTATTACTATCCGTTTATGGCATTCACAATAAAAGGAATGCTTTATCTTCTCAATATTTTTTGTTGAATTTGTAATCTCAGAGTTCTTCCATTTGGTATTCCAATCTTTTAAGCCACGTTTCTCCTTTGAGATTCTTTTGATTCTCCTATTTTTCCCAGTCAAATTTAATCCTTTTCGCTATATATATATATATATATATATATAGGTATATAATATAATATATATAAGTAGTAATATAGAATATTAACTATTATTATATATATATATATTATATAAATATATTAGATATATATATATTATATAGTATAATATATGAGTATATATATATATATATAGTAGGTATAATATATATATGTTAAATGTATGATATATAACGTATATTATAATATATTTTTATTTTTGACTAATATATATTATATAATAGATATTGTATATAATAGTATATATAATATATAAACTAATATATATATATATATTCTATATTTGACTTTATAAGAGGTACCCCGTTAGTTCTCCTTTGGGTCCCTAGAGGTTAGGTTTGGTTAGGTTAGGTTAGGTTAGGTTAGGTTAGGTTAGTTAGGTTAGGCAGGTTAGGTTAGGTTCGTTAGAATTGGTTAGGTTAGGTTTACCTATATTTAATGTATCATACCTAAAATTAGTTAAATAAGTACATTTTTTTGATATATATAATAATATATTATATAATATAATATATATATAATTAATATAATTAATATATATATATATATAATATATAATATAATTAATATATATATATATTATAATATATATGTAAGAGTATATAGAAGATATTAGATATATAAATATAATTTTGTATATAGCTATTAAGTTAAAAAGTATATTTATATATATTATATTATTATATAGTATATATATATATAAGGGATTGTGTATGTGCTTAAATATTTGTAGACAGGCCTGTGAACATAGTTTCTATTTCCACTAAAGTGTTTAAAGATTCATATCTATAACAAAATATTATAACCAAATAAAAGTTATGAGAAATGTACTGAAACTAAAGTGAGGTTATAAACAACAATAAGCTTCATTAATAGAAATCATTGTCAGTGTAAAAAGAATTTAAGTTAGGATAAAAGTTGTAAGACTTAGTAAGCTTTGGGTATTAAGGAAGGCTGTTGTCAGTGAATTATAAATACATCTGTTATTTTATGATTAAAATAACAGAAAAAATAAAATAAAAATAACTTGGAGCAATAGTTATTTGCTACAGAATTCATTTATTCGAGAGAGAAGAGAGAAGAGAAGAGAGAGATAGAGAGAGAGAGAGAGAGGAGGAGAGAGGAGGAGAGAAAATTGGCCGCATTGCCTTGCGGAGAGAGAGAAAAATTACCTGACATCGACATCCTTATTTGTTCTCTTTTTATATTCCTTCTTTTTTTTTTCTTTTTAACGAGGGTGGGAAAATTTTTTCAATTTTTTTTTACTAAGAAAAGTTTTCAAGAGAGGCATGATTACTTAGAACTATTGAAATAAAGGAAAATAAATATTATTAAAATTTATTTTATTTATTTTAAAGGAATTAAAGATCTGCTAAAATATTTATAGCAATATAACTAATTACATTATTTTTTAAAATAGATTTACAATTGAAAAATAATATAAAAAAATAAATAAATAAATAAAAATGAATAAAAAAAATTAAAGGGACATTAAATCTTAATAAGTTTCAAAACATTTGGAAGAAATTTTTTATTAATTGTTATCTTATATTAACAAAAGTTCACAGCTCAATCAGCTCATTGGCGCAAGTGCACTATTTCCTGAAGGAGGGAATTTACTGTTCTACAGTAATTCGTCTATCGTAGGGACCTGACCAGGGACCGGAACCACTGATCGGTGCCATACGACTCTGTCGCTGTGCCGATGGCGCCACGATAGAGGGGGTTTCAGGGGATTTCTGTGTAAATAATAACTATTGGAAATTACTATACATTGCATAACCGCAATCAATAAGTTTGTAAACAAAAGAACAGATAATGGGAAGGTAAAGGAAAACATGGCTTAATTACCTGAGCATCGAAACCAACCGCATGTTTGCGACTGGAGAAGATATATCTCGATTGCTCTACACTGAGACCTTTTACAGCCAAAATATAGTTAGACTTGCAAGAACATGTCTTTAAGCGAACGAGTCCCCGTAGACGGCGACATACCAAGATTTTTTCAAATCACTGGTTCTCGCCAAAACACTGGTAATGTGTTGAGGACGGGAGCTCGTGTCGCTTAAATGCTTGACTTCGTGTATAACTAGTGTTATTAATTTATCTTCTTTATCGAATTGTTATATTTATGATAAAAACCATCTTATATAGATATATATAAATTATTTATATATATATTTTATATATATATATATATTAGTGATATATATAGTATAGTTTATTTAGTAGGTATATATCAGTATAATATATATATATACTAGATATATGATCTATATAGTATTTAGCTGATCGGCAGTATAGTGTACATTTTTTTTTCGCAGAACACGATCCCGCGGACTAGGAATGTGGATGCGGAGATTGCGGATAGGTTTGATATATAATATATATAATATAATATGTATAGTATATATAGTATATACTATATAAATATTATTTCATATTATATACATATCTTATAGTGAATTCAGTAATATCATAGTAGTATGACATAAGAAACGCAAGTGATATTGATACCGATAATATTAGTTTGCGAAGTTTTTTTAAGCCAACAATTATTCATGTATTCGATTGTGTGTACCAGGGGCGGGACGGGTGACCCAACTCAATGCAGCTCCCGCAACTCTTTACCCAACTCGTCACTTAATGACGAGATTTAGCATGGATTATATTACTTTTACACTAAATTGATGGAATTCAAATATTGGAAGGGTGTGCTTGAGAAACATCATAATTTTTCTTGTCTTTTCTGACTGAGGAGTCTGTTTCTTACTTTTCCATCATATTAGACAAGCATTGCTAAATGAACTTCTCTGTATTGGAACACTAGCTGAAAGGACAGAGGCCAAGTAAGTTCCCCTGCAAGCTTACTCAGGCGTGAGGTAGACTTTTGCTTAGACTTAATTACCCAACGTGACTTTATATAATTTGTATCTAGCTCGGTATTTATTCTTTGTGAATGAGTCTTAAATCTGTTGCACTTTATTCTTTTTTGGTATGCGTGTGTTTTTCAACACGTACTGGACTGTAGAAATTGCCCTCCGAGTGAATCTGTTGTACATTGATTTATCTTGTAGAAGGTGTTGGTTCGTGTAAGATGTTCGGTTTTTTTCCTTTGTAAATAGGGTGCAATGAATATATAGCGTTCGGAATTGAATTTTATATGTCAACTGTCACCACACAACAAGTGAGGATTTGTTAACTCGTGTTCTAATATTAGTGGTGTACCAAGTAAACTTGGCCTTTTAATTACGAGTGATTCTAAGTTACTGTGCATATTGTATGATTATTAAATTTGCCACCGGAACCAAAGCGTTTTTATCCTAGCACAATTCTTAGTTACATCTTACAATTCTTTTTAAAGCCATGTTAATTCTTTCAAGTTTGAAGAGTGGTTCAAAATGCTCTCCTAGCGATTGAGATTAATGGTAATTCAATCGTGAGACATGAAGTTGTAAGCGGAAGCTGAATTTTTTGTTTGGTAATTTCTTGTTCAATGGCTTACATTAATTTAAAATGCATGTGTGGAGTATATGTTTATTCGTTCACATAAGTATGATGTTACGTTTGGAACACGAACTGGCGTTCGAAAGCAAGAGGTTTTATGAGCAATACCATTCTTTCCTACCTGTTGGACCTCAAATTATTATGAAACTTTCGTGCTGGGAATCAAAAGTCATCCATTAATCATTGAGTGAGTCCCTATGTCTTCTATTTAAAGTTTGCGTTCAATTCATCTAAAGTATTTTTATTATAAATTCTCCATGTCTCGACAATCAATATCCGCGCAACATCCGAGGGCAAAGCGCGGATGCGGATCTTTAAATAATGTGTGGATATGGATGCAGATTAAGTTCCTGCATCACCAAATCATTATTATATATATATATAATTTAAGTATATTTTATATATATACGTATATATATATATATACTATATCATATATATATAAGATTTACTTATATATATATATCCTATAATATATATAGGCTATATATGATCATATAATATATATTTTAATAATATTATTATATATATATAGATATATTATATCATATAATATATATAATCGTATATATAACTCATTATATATATATTATATCATACTAATATTTATATAGTAGTTTGATGTAAATAAAATCATATAAGTACTATTATATATATTATATCATCTTCCATTATATTATTAATATATATATATATTATCTAATATATATTTAATATTATTATAGTATATATACTTATACGTAATATATATATAATTACATATTATATAGTAATATATACTATATAGTATAGTATATAATATACTATAGTATATAGTATTAATTATATTTATATATATATAATGATATAAAATATATATTATTATTAGCTCTATATATATATAGATATGATATATATCATATGTTATATATATATTATAAGATTATATTATTTATTTCATTATATTAAAATTAAATAATGGTGTGCCTGCTCCGGTGTTGGATATCGAATGTATTCATGGTCTGATATTATAGGGTAATTACTTTCAAGTGAATGCTTCAAAAGCATAAAATCTTTAATATTATTTCATTTCAATTTATTAATTTCGATTTTATATACATGATATATATAGGTATACTATATATATATAGTATTACTAGCCATGTATATATATTATTACGTTATTATAATATATTAGTATATATATATAACATTCTCAAAAAGATTACTGGGCAAATGACTCCGTTCTGATGACGCTGCTTTAGGGACTCCATCTAGTTATTTTATCCAAATATTTTATACTGCCGCGTCTATCTAATTGGGCTCTACAATATTTATAAGAATTCTATTTTCCTCCGATGTGAAACTGACTCGGACCACTGTAATGATAAAAAGTAGAGTGTGTGAGAGGAGGGTTTGCTGGGTCGAAGTAGTTGATGAAGTTTTGAGGAGAATGGAATAGTGAGAGCCTATTCGGTTAGTTTTACACATCCTCTTCTTTGGCTTCAAGCGTTTTTGCTCCAAAAACCTTCCTTTTTTTAATTATTGTTATTTAGATTTCCAATACTGTTCCTCATCATATATACATAATGACGAGGATACATCTAAAAACTATGGATATATAAGACTATAATTATATAATAGTATTTATTTAGCGGACGTGTACTAGAATACTTATTATATATAAGTATTATATAATATATATATAAGTTATTATATATTATATATATAATGTTTAATAATATACTATAATATTATATTATATCATTTACTGGGTCATCAAAGGGTGGTTTTACATATAAAGTTGTTGATTATCTAATAAACATGAATGGCTATGTCAACTATTTTATTATGAATAATCTTTTTCGTCCTATGCTTGTGTTTTTTATCTTTTTCATTTGTGTTCAATACAACTTATTTTTTGGTGTATATGATTTTACATATATATTTGTTTAATTACATTTAGATTTTTTTATACTTATTGTGTATAATTGAATCTTTTGTCCTTATTTTGTTATGCTGTGCAACAGTGTCTCTCTTTTTTCTTTTCAATTTTGGCGGCAGAACTTGGTTTCATTTGCAGAAAACCCTCTCTCAAGCCCAATGAGACGAGGTTTTTTATATAACATTTAAAAAATTTTTTTTTTATTAAAAGCCGTAGGCATTGCGCAACAAGTGAATGTGATAATAATCCGATGTATATCTTAATACTGACCATAAAACCAATAACTGCTTTGTAATAAATACATTCCCAACTTAGGCTTAAAAGGTGCTGTAAAGTTTGCTATGTTGCGGGGTTCACGTATCTCGAGTAGTCAACACGAAAATACTTAGCTTCCTGGTGGGTGAAGAAGGCGGAATCAACAGAGAACGGTGAAATTCCGAGAACCTGTAGATACTTAGGCGTAAAAGGAGTTATTACAAGAAACTTTAAAAACAACAAGCAGCTATTACCTATGTAGTGGGAGAACAAGAAGAAGATATAACTCCCAACACTCCTGCCACTTCATATTATACTATAAATATATATATATATATATAGTATATTATATATAATATATAATTATATATATATAATATGTATATATAGTATATATATATATATAATATATATATATATATATATATATATATATATTAGCTTCGGCAACTCTTGCCCTAATGCCTTCTTAGTATTCTTTGCATCTACAGTTCCCTTTCTTCTTTAACATTACAATTCCATCATTGCTCATCTTGAAGAAGATTTCCTGATCATGTGAAATTCAACTCATTAAAAGGCCAACTGTATATTTCCCGTTAAAAAAATTTGTCTCAACTTCTCTCTTTCTTCAAAAAATCCTTGATCCCCTGTTGACAGTGTAAAACATTCTTCATCTTAACAAAAAACAGCAAATTACTTTCTAAACCACATAGTAAAAGTGATTTCTTGAGGGGACGCAACTTAGCTGTAAGAGAGGGAGGGGAAATTTGCTGTCTCTCTTGTTGACAATATAAATATCTTTGTCTGTACCATAAACAAAAAAAAAATTTAAAACCTCATATCACAATGATTGCTAGAGCTGAGCGAACTCAAAAATACTACAAATTCTGTTTCGAGTTCGAGTTAAATTTTTTTTTCTTCTCAGCTTATTCTTTGTTCGGAGTGTTGCTCTCAAATCTGGTGGACTCATTTCCCAAATCTTTTGGAGAGGGTCAAGACAAATGACAAGAAACATAAATATCATTCCGTATTTTCCAGCTCATTTGATTCTGTATCATTCGATTCGAGCGTGGTAAGCTTTGTCTGTTTTCCATACGTACGCCACCATCGTTGCACATCAATTTTGAATGAACAACGGAACAATGGCAGCTCTGAGCTTCGCTGTGGTGCATTCTTCTTTCCAGCAATCTCTGTTTTATGGAATTCCCTTCCGTCTTCTGTTTTCCTTGACGAATTAAATAAACTTCATCACTTTAAAGCTTTCGTCTTGGTTTATTATTATTAAGATTATTATTTATATTTAGTATTATTATTATATTATATATATTGATTTTGTTTTAACTTCGTTTAGATATATATACTCATATTAATATATATATAATTATATATACTAGCTAATATATGTATATATTATATCTTAAGTAGTATATATATATATTATAATATATATATATATATATATCAATATAATTAATATAATTTAATGTATATATATATAAGTATCTCAGATTAATGCCTTAGTGTTGAAATTTGGTCATATAAATATTTATTATAATTATTAATATTTATTTATATATAATATTCTTAATATAGATATTACTTTAATGATAAAGAGTGAGTTATACTTTTAGTTGTATAATCGAGTAATAATTATATTATTCAATTATTAATATTAGTCTATATATATTATTATATATATACATTATATCTCTTATCTATCATTTAATTCAATAGCTTTTTGTTTATGATAGACACATGATCATAGTTCTACTGAATTTAAAAGTTCAATTCCTTGCTATACTGTTATTCAATTATAAGCAGCATCTTCAAATTCTATCTGTATGCTCATCGCATATTATGTATCATCATTTCAAAAAAATGTATGTTATTATTTTCTTCTCTTGTAAATTATTTCAAAAATTAAACTGTTGCTATTTTTGACCTATTGAACATATTATATCAAAAATGTAACACTGTGCTCTTTTGCCCATTGTCTAACCCTGGAGACATATAGATTATCTCTGCTCCTGAATAGAAGTTAATAAAATAATTAGACAATAGTTACCAAATGTTTATCTATATTATATTATATATATAATATTATATATATATATATACACAAACTATTATATATATATATACTATATATATATATATATATATTATATTTATATATCAATATTATATATACTATATATATTATGAACTATAAACTATTATATATAATGTTAAATATAATTAAATAAAATATAATTAAATATAATAAAATAAATATAAATTATAATTATATTGATATATGATATTATATATAATATAATATAATATTATATATAATCATATATAATATATTATATATATTATATATCATTATTCTTATATCATTAATTATATATTAAGATATATATGATATGGTTAATAATGGTTAAGGCGAATTTGATTTGGTGAATATTCCGGCAAACATACAAAAGCTTTCATATACGTTAGTACTTTCCTAGAATATATTTTATATTTATAGTATATATATTATTATTATATAGTAATATTCATAAATATATTATATATATATATATATATACTATATATAATATGTATATATAATATTAATAAAATTCTGCAAATTAAGAGAAGATATTTTTATATACCTTCTAGTACATAATGCTCAGATTGCACAAGATTTCTGAAATTTTGCTTAAGGGTAACCAAAGACAAATATATATATATATATATATATATATATATATATATAATATATATTATTATATATATGATATTATATATATATATATCTATATATATATATATATATATATAATATATATATTATATATCATATGATATTATATTAATATAGATAAACTTCCCAAAACTTCAAGCCCAAAGGAACTGTATAATGGGATTTTATCGATGCCTATCGTGATTCGTTCATCGTCCAGTTATTCCTGTCCCATGAAGCTAATTCAAACTTTTTCCATAGTTACTGGTTATCGAACAAAGATGGTGAGATCGAGAGCGCCATAGTGAGAAAGTTTGAACTATGTCCTTATATTTATATATAACATTTGCTTTTATCTGCTTATAAAAACGATGGAAGTGAAATATTATAAATACTATGTTTGTTACGTTAAGTAAAGGTTTATGTACGCCATATGTAAGGCTTATTTTTAAGTGTACAATTAGGGTAGCTAGATTTAACTTTTAATATTTTCAAAAGTGTTGAAAGAAAGTTAACTT
>JABUQX010134704.1:0-34521 GCA_015478945.1 Trachelipus rathkii | reverse complement strand
TTGTGCGTGATCCATCAATCGATAATAAGAGCGATCACAAGCGTTTGAAGAAAAGTGTGAAGCGTTTGGTCGTTGATTTACAGAAACATTCTAACTCAACTCTTCCGAAAAATTTTCGGGTTACTAAATGCATCGCCCCCGTCAATTCGGCGTTACTAGAATTTGAAACTAAAAAAAGTCGAGACACCTTTTACTACGTAGGTAAATATCACTACAATTCTGAACGCGAACCACCGGGAATTGAGCTACACGAGCCGATGGAAGTTAGATTCGATTTATGTCAGTATTTAAAACAACAGAAAACCGAGAGGGTGATTTTAGATTTTTCTTACTTGTGGTATACTAATGAGTTTCGGGTAACATTTCCCGGAGACCCCCGTCTTAACACTAACATTCATGATGTTTCTTCCATCAGAGGTTACAAGGATGTACTAAAATCTCGAGATCAAAGAGAAAGACCCGATCGTCCAACAGTATTCCCACAGACGAGACCCTCCGTTTCCGCTGCTCCCGCTATTGCCGCTGCTGCTGCTGCTTCTGCTGCTTCTGCTATTCCTCAACCTCCTTATACCAAGAGTCATCATCAGCATCATCCCTATCGAAAGGGGGGTGGTTATTGGGGTCGCTAATAGCAAATTTATCTTTTATCTTTTATTTTTTTTAAAAATATTAATAGTATATAGAGTATATAGATAATAGTATATAGATAATAAATTTTTTTTAAAGACATTTTCATATAATTTTTTGTAAAAAAATATAATATATTTTTTTAAAGACACTTCATAAAATTGCATTTTTTATATCACTAAAAATTTTCTCATAATATTCTTTTTAAGAAAGCATCAAAGTCAATAAATGTAAATAAAAATATCAATGACATAAGCGTATCTCAATATTTAATTCATATCGTTATTATTAGACCATTGTAGTAAATATAAATAAAAAAATTTTTTATCTATAAAAATATTTTAATATCCTTTTCCCGCTACCACTGCTAGTACTACTACTAACCCCATAGCCGCCTCGATGATAAATTTAAGGAAAAATAATCTAAATAACTATGTAAAAAGCCTGGGTGAGAATTTCAACAGATTCGTTTGTAACGAGCATCGCGATTACGATAGGAAGAGGATTATTCTTTACTGCGTCGTCATAAACAACATTCTCACCAAGATACGAGAGATTAAAAACTCGTTCGGTAAGAAAGACGACGAGACCGGAGATGGTTTCTTCGAAAATGTTATAAAAAGATATCTGCACGGGGTTCACGATCCCTCGCGACTATATAAATTATTGGATTGTCTCTCAGATTCGAGCACAAATATCGTAAATATCATACGTCCCGAAAACGACCGTCACCGATTATTTTTCTCTTCGGCCCCTGGTGACACTAACTGGATAAGTGGCGTGGGTGGCGAGGAGTTGGCGTTAAACGGCGAAAGAGTTCGATTGCTTAACCTGTTATTCGGAAATGCCGAGGCCGATGAAGATATCACACCCCCACCCCTGGTCGGTAGCCGTATTTCGGCAGGCGAATTTGAGCGAACTAACGCCTTTATGACTCTTTACGCTTTACTAAAAGAGGAATCGGGCGTCGACCGTAAATTGTGCGAGCGCTATAGCGTAAAGTACGAAATATTTAAACGGTCCTCGAGTGAACGGCGTACCAACGACCCGAAAGATATTTTCCCGAGGTCGATTCGCGTAAGAGAAAAGGATCTTAGGAATTTTCATATTATGACTCAAAAAAAATTTTACGAAGTCTTAACTTCTCCTAGTATCGCCGTTTACGATATGTACGAGGTTATGAAAAGCGATTTAATTTTTTCCTTCGCGTTCAAAGTCACTAAGGAGTTGGAGCTACTCAAAAGCGGAAAGGATTTTGCGCCAACGACCCGAAGAGGGAGGTGCGGGCACGGAGGTGATGATAATGGCTGCGATCACGACGGCTACCGCGGCATTCCACCACCTGTTCTGGTTAGGCTTTTGAGAGACGCGGAAATGTTCTACGAGCAATTTAAATTTACGGTTTTAGAGAGAAGCGAACTGATAACGACGTGCGAGAAATTGATCCGACACTACTCAAAATTAAACGAGAACGTTTCGTATTAGGGGGGAACTTTATCCTTCGGTTCGCGGACAGAATCATCGTACCACTTTAAATTTTGATCGAAAACGATATGTGACAAGAGGTATCTTAATGTTGGAGTGCTCTGTGACGATCCCAACTGAACAAACATCGTTCCTTCACGCTCCTCACTCGAAACGTTTATAAAACCGTACTATAGAGAGGCAGTGAGACACTTACGCTGTAGGATATAACGAATTTCAAGTTCCCTGTCGAAACGTCACTATATCGGCATTGAATCCGAGTAGGTCTGACGACGACAACGTTAATCGATCGAATAGCAAACGACGCACGAACCGAGCAGACAGTCGCCTGTGCTCTCTCTTCCTCTCTGATTCACACTGCTTTAATTCATGGCTCTCTCTGTGTTCGCGCGCAGCTCGAGTCCCCTTCCGTAACGAAACCCACAATACAGACCTCATTAAGTAAAGAATATCAAAAGCACACCTAAGACGTCCAGACCCTTTACACCACCGAGGTGCGCGAAGAAAATTCGAAAAAAAAAAAAATACAAGCGCAGATCTGAGCGCGTTCAAATGCCATTTTCTTAAGCTCGTATAAACAATTAAATATCGTTACAAAAACCGACTTCTGAGATGGCACGAGTACATATGTAGAGCCGGACCGATAAGACATAGGAGAGTAAATGTAGAGTGTTAACGTGCGGGAGAGCAGAATTCTTAAGTACGGAAAAAATTCCACAGAAACAACGATGACATCTTCGCATCTTTTATCTTGAACAGATTGTTATTGTAGAAATTGTGACTGTTATTCGTCGTGAGCGAGAAAATCTGCTATATTGGCTGCTTGACAGGACCGCCAGCTTAGAAGCCCTCAGCACATGCAACCCACGATCTCGAACCAAACATTTAAAGAGACAGCTGTTCGTGGCGAGCGTAGAAAGTATATCAAGATTTCACGCGTTTTGCATGAAAACGGAAGGACGTCCAGTCTTAACTGCATATCTCACTGGAGAGTTGTAGATGTCACTCGACCGGGATGAATAACGTACCCGATTAGAGGATAAGGTGTAACCTGTCTTGCTCGTCTTACAACGATCGATGTCCTTGCGAACAGCTATTTTCTGAGAGGGTGCTTCCGTTCGATCAGACCAGCACGGTACAAGGCGCCACAACTTAGTGTATGTGAAGTGAAGTGTACCCTTTATTACTAAGGGTCGAGGTAACTTCAGGTCGTGTGGGCGCAAGACGAATGCTGACGAAGGACTGAAGCGGAGGCATACTCGGTCCGAAATTAAAGAAATAAAAGGTCCCACGATATAGTTCTCTTCAGCTTAAAAAAAATACAGTATCTGTCAGAACGTCGGACGGAACTTTCTAAATCCCGATCGCTTTTCGCTCTCTTCTCAGCGCATCTATATCCACCGGAGCGAAATGACAGTCTCCCCCATTAGTCATGTCAAGTGCGGAAGATATTTTATATATTCTATTTAGCACAAGAGGACGAGAAGAGTCCTAATCAACATAGCGCAAAACTCACCTGGAGATTCAACAAAACAGTTATACATATTCGACACCGCTTCCGATCAACTCGATTTCAGAAGAACTCTCGGTGTTTTAAACTAGTGTTCATTCCTTGACGATTTGTGATTATATGTCGTTCTCGGGAGTTCAAGCCGTATACGAATCTAACTACCGCCACCAATTCGCGTTTTCGAACTTACGTCGATTAGGCCATCTCTTTTCGGCAAAACGGTTAGCACTTAGTCCATATCGTAAAAAACAACGTCCTCAGCATAATATGTGTATCCTTCTCGAACTTACCGGCCCACAAACTGTAGCCTATTGCAGATTTTTACCTATAAGAGCAGACCTTCTGGACTCATAGAAGACGGCGAAAAACTTGATGATATTAACCCTTTCTGCAGGTTGGCGCTAAGTTTCCTACTATAAAGCTAAAAACTTTCTCCGTCTTGACGAGAGCAAATTAAGACGGCCTATCTACAGCCATCGCGAACTAGTGATTAACTCTCAGGACACTTCGACTATACGCAACATAACACATTCGCAGCGAGACATATCTTCTCAAGCATCCTCGTGAAGACCCATCTACGGCGTCGACTATACCTTCACTTGCACAAGCATCGCAGACGCCTTATAAGTCCGCACTCCGTCACCTATCGATAAAGGCCGGTATATATTCACCCGTATACGCGAAGACTTTATATAAGGCATCGCCTCTCGTCAGACACTGGTCTGATACCGCCATTCGCGCCACCGCACCGCCACCGCCACTTTCGCCACCGCCACCTGCCTACCGCCACACGCCACCCGCCTTTCGCCACCGCCACCGCCGGGTCCGGGTTCGTCTTTCGTTCGCTGAGGCAATCCAAAGCGAAATTGAATCGTCGTACGATTATAGTTTATCCTCGCAGGATAAAGATGCAAAATCCGTTTCGGGCGATTCATTAAGGAAAAGGGTGGGTCGCATAATACCGGATAGGTTCAAACCCTGGAAGAAAAAAGTTAAGAAAAACGCGAAAAGCGCATCGAGTGTTCAAGAGGAATTGCAAACAATCGATATAAATGAATTGAAAAAACCGACGCCAATCGACAAGGAGCCAACACCTGACTTGAATAATTCCATACTGACATTCAATAGAAACATTTTGAGGAAAACCATTACCTTAAGACCAGAAGATAAGGTTTTTCAAGAGGATCCTCTTGTGAATGCGATTTCCGAAAGACTTACAGTTATTCGTGGGGCGGTTGCAAACTCCCCTACCTTTTAATCACCAGAAAAACTACAAGTTTCAACGAGGATACACACCTTCTCGACCATGCTGACTCTGCCGTACACGCAGCATTAACCAGTGTAATTTCTGTGGAGGTCGGTCTCAAATTATCATCCTACGGAAGATAGAACAGGCCAACGTAGAGAAGACGAATAGGAGTGCCTAAGATGAACCTCCAAATTGGAATCATATAGTACGAAAATATAACTAATTTTTCTTGGATATATTATATTAAATAGATTAAGTAACATTAACATGAGATTTAATATCGAATAAATCGTTTTAAGGTTAATCACTCGATGAACTTTCTATTTCTTATCCTCTGTTAAGTAATAATTTGATTAATAAATTGACTAATAATTATTTTATATACATAAAAAGCTCCTTTAGTTTCCTAACATTATTTCTTGTACTATTCGCTCTGAAAGGATGATAAAGTCGTATATTCATGGCCAAACGATCCCTCGATAAAATATCTGGCACCAAATATTAATCCGCATGTATCTTTCGCTGCACGTAGTAGTGAATTTTAATAGCCCCCCTATTCGATGCCAGAAGAGAGAGAACAAATAGTCGCAAGTCCGCTGAATGCGTGCGTCTCTACGTTCTGACTGCGCTCCGGCCTCGTTTCGAAATATATCTCCGACACTATGTCCTGATCAATATATCGAATATAATAAGAGATGTTCTGGAGCGCCTTTCTACGTGACAATTGCGTCTCGAGAATATACTAAGCGTTTTGGCGCTGGGATACATCGGTGCCGTACACTTTCCTCACCCACATTCTCCACTCTCTCTGTGTAAGGTTTCACGCAATATGCGAACATTGACGACGAACGGAGGTCGCTCTCTTCTCAGAAATTCTCCTCATACGCATTCTTGTGACTCTGGGCTTAATTTTTATGGGTATTTCGAAATTAAAACCTTATATTCGTTGCCTTGCGAATAATCTTCTTGGGCAGACCGCGAGACGTAGAATATATAAGTCGTCGCGAAGAAAGGAGGTGACGTATTTAAGAGGAGCTGGCAGAAAGAAGAAGAAGATGATATATAAGACTCGAACCCCCGCTAGTCGCATGGACGGCATCCAATACCTTACTCAGTGTGTGAACTGTTCCCTTAAATAACATGTTCGTCAATCATAAATATTCATTATTTAACTTGGTGATCATGGTTTAATTGCGCGAGAATTGCTCTGGAAGCGTTCCCTCGTTTTCCGCGAAGCCTCTTCAGCCTTCTTCTCTCGTTTCTCACTGATCTTATTATAAGTTTCTCACTTATACGTGCGTTAATGTAGAGACTCTTCCAATACGAATACCGCGCCGTGGTTTAATCCAGATTCACCTCAGAGCGAGTCATACGTCTTCTATATGGTGTTAAATTCCACCAATGACGGCCACAAATACATGAATATGCCAGCTGCTACCAGATACATTGGACGAGCGCAAACGTCTGATAAATACAATCCCGGCGAGCGAGACAGATCATTTTCATGCTGCTCGGTCGTACGATCGTTCGTCCGTTTTGCGGATCCTTCGCAGAGTGATATTCGGTTCCCAAGTCCGCGACCTATACAACAAATATATACAAAAGCTCGGTATTGATGAAGAACCTTCCTCTGATAATGCGCGTTTCGGCAAAGTAAAGCGAATTATGCATCATGACAACACTTCTCATCAAACCGGGTCGCTATTTACTCTTGTAAATATTCCTTTTCGAAACATTATTTAAAATTTTACGTCACCAACGACTCAGACATAAAAAATAATTGTCAGGTGGATGTAAACGATAACGATCTGTAACGAATCATACAATCGTTATAGTCTAGTGAGAAAGATCTTCCATGGCCCTCTTGTAGCAATTCACGAAGTTATACTGCCTAAATTCTTGAAATATTTGATACCATCGTCCGAGCGATCAACAATAATCGTTTTCCGATACTTCAAGTATATTTTTTTTATTTATGTTACTTCGGATACATTTTCTTCGTGAGAGTAAGTAACCAAGTTCGCTTGAAATTAACGGGTTGATGGAGCAATCTAAATAACTTGAGCCTGAACTATATTGGCGGGAGCAAAAACCAAACTCACGGATAAATTAAAGGGAACGGACTCACGTCGTGTGTGTGTGCGAAAAACATACCACGTCCGCCGTAGTAACGTCAAGAATGCGAGTGAAGTGGATAAACTACGATAGTGCAAAAGTATTCTTCGTGTGCTCGTAATCACGCGTAATTATTGAAATACTTACCTCGTTCCCAGTGATAGCCATATTTTTTTGTTACCCCCGCAAAAACTTAATGAAAAAGGAGTCTATATGCTTTCCGTTTCCCCTGGAAAGCAGACTCACCTACTGAAGAGAATTTTGTTCTGGCTTTACTGATTTTGCCAATAATCTCAAATTACCTCTCACTGACAACCTTTACGTTGGTCCGCTTTATAATCCCGAGTGGTCTCGAGCGATCCTGTGGTATACTCCTCTCTCTTTTTCTTCGCTCAGTACGTCAGGTGTGTGTGTCGTCTAGTGTGCGGTTATGAATATTACGCACTAGCCGATTATCTGAGTTCATGTCGCGTCGGGCCTGCTATTCTCTAAATACTCTAAAAAATCTCGAAGTGGGAAATTATTTCACACATTAATTCCGACACTCCATAGGTTTTAAAAACAGTACAAATGGTTCCGTTGTAATAATATAAGAAAATTAATGTTTACAACGAATTACTCGAAATAATCGACCACAAAGCCCACTACTCTCTCTTGAACTAACGTGGGATTCTATTCATCTGAACTTTAAACATTTATTTTAATTAAATTTCCGATCCTAGGGTCTGTCTCCTTTAACTTTCCGCTTCTTTCATGCATTGATTTCAGTGTGGTCCACGTTGAGAATTTCCTTCGCGGACCACGACAACATCATAATCATATACTTTTGACCGACGGCAATTAAATCCGAAATTTCTTTTCTCGTTATTTAACAAATAAATGACGAATAACGAAATAAAGAGTTAACGAAGATTCACACTTTCCCATAATGTTTCACCGTTTCTCAGCCATATTACATGATTAGAAGTGTCCTAATTCGAATGTCGATCCATACACTAACTCGAAAATCGATGGATTTATTTTCGCTTAAGCTTCTGATACTTCAAGGGTAATCCACTCATGACGGGTAAATGAGGACGAGAGAGTAGGAGAGAGGTAATTATTGCGTGTGCAGGCAAAAACTAGAAGGTGGGTTATTCACGCTGCTTACCGTCTTTCGATCGTCGTCCGTTAAAAGAAGAGCCATATAATTCTATGCGAAATGTGTGAACAGCCGCATGAAAAAATCAATAGACATACTCGACGTCCAAGGGCTCGTTTGAACTGGTCGAAGGAATATAGATCTTGTTCAGTCGACCAAGAAGTGAAACGCCTCTAGCGAGGCGTTAGTACGAACTAAAGGATACGACGATAGACGGAAAAATACTCTACGAAGCTAACAACGCAGGATAGAGATAAGGGTGATCAAATTGCCATAATTGTCTCGACAGAAGAGACACAAAACTGGTGAATTTATTTATCCGCAACCAGTTTTGCAGCAACGCCGGCAAGTCGCTTAGAGAGTGTAATGGTCGGTTGATTCGAAATGCATGTATATACTCTATTATCGAATGAATTCTACCTTCGCGCCGACATACATTGTCCAGCCGTCGTCGCTACTCCGCGTTTGCTCCCATTCCATTCTTCTACTCCGTTATTTTCTCATATCTTTCATGCAGAACAAAGCGAGATCTATACTTATATCGCTCGGAAAAGAAATGTTTCCTTAGGCCGACACATTACAGATTATCAACTTTTCTTCTCTCGATTTGCGTAGTTTTGTTTATTGGAGCACTTCGTACATATAGGTTTAAAGAGTTCATCCTTGTCAACTATAACGAAAGCATTGAATAGTGTTCACAGTAACCGCGTTTTGCGAGTCGTAATCTATTTTTAAGAGAATTTTTAAATCTTCGGTCGAAATCGCAAAGAAATAGCGAAAATAATCTAATCACTCGGATTAAGAAATTTTATATAGAGAGTGGCTTCAATCCGGAGGCACGAGGCGCGATTCGGGTAGTCCGTTACTCTTATTTTCCCATTCGTACATCGTAAATTTAACAGTTAGGCCAGGATCAACTTTCGTTATTGGTGGCTTATACTTTTTCCTGACGGCTTCGGGGATGGATTCTAGCCTACGTTAGACTGAGAGCTTGTCTCAAATGTGACTGCGTCCTCCGAGCAACTTTCACGATTGCGTCCGGCGAGTAGTCGCAAGCTTACAAGAAAGACCATATCCTTTAGCTTTTATTCGTGATATCAACGTTTTTTTGCTCTCTGTAAATTATAAAGTATATCGCCGCGAGCCTCTCGCGGTTCTGTCTCTCATCAATACCGCGCTTCTCAGCGACTCTTTACTCATGCTTCGTGCGGCGACGAGCTTCGCATAGCGACGGCGCTTCTTATTTATCGTCTGAGGGCGTACACTCGTCATAGTAGATTTTACCGACCATCCTTTCGCGTGTTTACAGAGACTCGTTATGGAGACGTGGCGTTAACGTACACATTTCGCGCCAAAAATAATAAACGCTAGCGTCGCGTCCAGGCATACGCAAGCGGTCAACGGCGGGCTGTTCTCTAGTAGTAAACGTTCTTCCATTAAATGATTTCAACAATTCAAGTTTTTGTCTCTCTCCTTCTACTACAATCGAATATTCTATTTCAGAATAGCTCTCGAGGTTAATCGCGCGGCTGGCAGTGCCGCTTAAATTGTTGGTTGATAGAACGAGACAGACTGTCGATCCTTCCTATGAGCGTTCGACAAGGCCCAGCTCCTATTTTGGGCGGCAAACCGAACCCTTATCGTCCTAATTCGACATATCTTGTACTACGATTTGTGGCATCATTAGGCGCATACTCTAAAGCATTCTTATTAACGCTCCAATAGAATAAATTATGTCATAACAGGCATTTTATGGACATACCCTCTCGATAACGCAGAGTAGTGTATTCGAACTTCTTATGTTGTACTCTTTCAGCGTTCTCGACAGATTATACCTTAGCCGCTTTCCTACAGCTACACTTATTGTTTATTTTATTCTATCTCTATTTCTCTCTGAAGACGTACTTATATTTTATAAACGATTAGTCGTGTTAGACTCTCGAGGATAACACGGACAGATTATATAGAGATACGATACCATTTGAGAAGAACTCTATGTAGTATCACGTACGATGAAGCGATTTATTACCCTATTTGAGGATGAAAAAACGTCTCACGTTCTCCGTCAACGTGATGGTAGGTCTTTACCCAAAAACAAGGTCAAGCTCCTATATTTTTTCTGACGCACGTTCTGCAGGGTCCCACAAAAATGACGAAGAAATTCGGAAGAGATACATTAGACACAGCTGTGAGACTCGAGCTCATATTAACAACGTCAAAACGATAGACTGGTACACACACACCTTGAGAAGAAGCGTTCGCGGTCCATAGAAGTTATAGACAGTTAATTCCGTGACATCTCCAGCGCCTCATGATTAAACTCATGGGATCAGAGCGACGCTCGCCGCCTATTCCTCGAAGCTGTTCCCGTTGACGCGTTATTTAACGGCTATTATATAGCGTTCGGTGTAAGAGAAAAACACGCTTGGGTGAATATTCTCCCGCTTTCGAAGTTTTGGAACATCAGCGCGATGTCTCAAGAGAATAAGGTTGAATATGGACATGTATATGCTTTATAGCCGAGCAAACGTTCACTGCGACACAGGTCCTTTTTGACGTAATTGCCCAAATACCCGAACGACGCGCGGGTCTTTCACTTTCCTGATCGCTCATATAACGGTTTCTTTCCGTTCTATATGGCAAAAAGGCGTATGATGAGGAAGAGGCCAGCGCCGGATGCTGTAGCATGATGAAGAGAGTAGAAAATATGGAGGCAGCGATAGGGAGATAAACGTACAGTTTTATTGTTTCTAGCGCGAGCTCTATATCCGTTCAACTCGTATGACGAAATCTCTCGAACGCATACTCATTTATTCTCTCTTCTAGCTTTTTCTAGGCAAACGGAGATCTATCTTGCTCCTGCACAGTGTCTATATTCCGTAGATAGGATACGAAGCGCCATGAGACATATCAGGAACGGCATGAGAAAGCATGGTACCGAATAACCCAAAAAATTTTGCTCACAGCGTCTCGGTATTTCGTGTGGTGGATATATGAAACAAGAGCATTTCGAATTTGGCACGATTGAGTGGTGCATAGGAATAAACTGCCAGTGCCTTCCTCCTGATATTTTCTCTCCGGCGTTTCATTTCGCGCGAGTTGACTGTTACGGATAATGAATTTATCTGTATTCAAGCAAGCACGTAAATTCTAGTAAGACGCTCAGGGAAATACTTATAAATTTTCGTCGTCTCGGGAAAATCGGACAAATTAGAATAACGCCTTCCTTATTACAATATTGAGAGTACTGACTTTCTGCAGAGAAATTCATACTCCTCCCAGCGGGAGGCTGCTTAGAGAACTTTTCATCTGATTCCGTGCAGAAATCTTTTCCTTATACTTTATCTTATCTTCTCTTTAAACTAAGCTCCGATTATCTTCATACGATATTAATATTGTTATTATAATATTATTAGCTGTTCGTGTCTGAACGATCATATACACTGCGGAGTCCCATATTACCTTTGTTTATCTTCATAATAGTAGAGTATCTCAGTACACGCATCGAGTCTTGTCCCGAAACATAACGTATATATAAAAGCACATAAACTCATTTATTCCGATATTAATGCGTGCGCGCTCAAGATGAGATATATAAGACTAGCGTATTAGAAATTTACTTGTATTGATACGTAGATCCTGAGAATATATTAAATGTCCGTAATATAATTTCCTTTTTTATTTATATTGAATATTTTTATGACTCTTCTCTCGAACGATAATTAAAGTATTTCTTTATTATTATTCTATTTATAGTGATCAATCACGTAATTCTTAATGCGAGTAGTTTTATTGCGAGAGGATTAGTTAGTGTAGAATAAAAAAGACAAAACGAGTGTTTTAGTCTTTATATGAGTATTTCTCTCGTAAGTTCTAACTATCAACCATGATTACTGAATTTACGCGCGAAGACGTAGCTACTTCACTACTACAACTAATACTCCGCCGTTAAACTCCTACCTTACTGAGAACATTCGTGAGACAGGTCGTGTTACTCCAACTACTCTCGTGACGAACTCGCTCGAATATTGTCCATCCGCCCGACCGAGTGTTATCGGGTATCTCAATTCTCCCACAGCGGCCTCTGGATTTATCGAATATAACCAGCGCGAAGTTTCGACGATATTCTAGTGCTCGAGGTATACGCAGGTCTAGCTGCTGTCCAGACCTGTTAAAGTGATCAGGTTGACCGTAGAAGGCGAGTATCAATAATCGCGGACTCGTCTCCGAATCGGCCGATAAAAATCTGACGAAGAAGGGAGTGCAATAAAGGGTGAATAACGAAAAGCTGCCGGTCCGTCGTCGCGTGGTCGCGTATGACTGAAAAGTAAGTGTTTTTTGTAACCCAGGACATACTGTCGGGGGAAAAAACGACGAAATGATTAGCGACGGCTCTTGTGAAACCGGGCCCGCTACCGTCGCCCCGGAAAGTAATTACGCTCGAACGATTTGTTCGAAAGGCAACAAATGGAGGGACTCCGAGCCAGGCAGGCGGACGCATTTCTTTTTCTTATTCTCTTGATAACTACGTAGATAGTGTTGCAGAAACCAAAGTGCTATACATATACCCTCGAGAGTGCACAGAGGAATGTGTCTTTTGTCTATATTTTGGTCTCCCTCGATGCGTTCTCTCTCGAAGCTAGACAAGACACGATGATACCAAATATCGCGACTCCAGAATTAAACTTTTTTACCATTAAACCGTTATTTCTTTGACTCGAAAACTTCGCGAATTACGTGGTGAATGGACGGTGCGAGTCATCAATATCATATCTACGTCGAAGAGGACCCGCGAGGTTAGTTCCTGTCCACCGCGCGACGTGCGCGGTCTCTCGGAGGTAGAGGCCATAATACCAAAGTATACTTGATGAACCGCTCTTATTGTTAAGTCGATACGGAAAAGTTCGGATAGAAACTCTCAGCTTACATAATCGTGCTATAATCTTTGCTTGAGAGCCACTGTTGCTCAGTAGAAGAAAGTAGCTGGTCGGAACGTATCGTACACATTAATCATCGATAAATTAATTAAGTATCGCTTGATTTAGTCTCGTATTCGGATCGACCTGTTATATATAAACAGGCTACATCAACGCTACTTTCGTACGCTCCTGACGGACTGCGTGTGGCGATTTTTTTAAAGAAGAAAGAAAATAAAGTAATATAGGTAAAAAAAGTAGAATACGGATAGAAACTTTATACAAAAGTCTACGTTGATCATTGATCCTCGTAGACCCGAGAGATATGGTAGTCAATTCGTATAGAAGGTTACTGGGAGAGGTTACAAGTTTTTGCTGTATCTCAATATTTCGAGACTCCTAACAGCCATAGCCTGGTATTACCACCATCTTCTCTCTCAACCGTTGTCGTTATTTATTCTACGCAGTTGTATAGTAATGCATCTGGTGTATTCCGGCGAAAACTTTCTATGTGAGCAACGAGCAGACAAAGTGATATCGTAGAATGTTACTACCATCGTCTCGAGTCGCTCTTCTCGGAGAAATGAACGCAATACTCCAGAGTGTTAAGCAAGACTATTTCCTCCGTTCTCTCGGAACCGACCCAGTGTAAAGTCGACGGAAGGCGAATTGCTCCTCAGCCTCTCAATTCGTCGCGTCCCGTATTTCTTGAGTGAGTACTTAACCGTGTGCGAGCATGAACTCGACGAGTGATTAAATATAGCAAACGACTCTGTGATCCCTACTCGACTTGTTTCTTACGGAGAAGACGCTCGCTCGTGAGGAAGATAGGTGAAGAAATCTCCAAGCCCCTTTCTCCCTACTTCGCCCTCTCCTTACCCCGTTCTCCTCCCCTTCCTCTTTTCCGATTTATCCGAGCTGGGCCGGGCGCACGACGAAAGCAAATTGATAGACCTCTGCGCGACTGGTATTCCTCAGGTGGAACTTACGTGTCTCTGACAAGTGAGAATACACAAAAAAAGTAGAGAGTTCTCTTTTATTCCACTCGCAGAGCTGCTCGGGCGTATACTTAGAGTCGTATCAATTTACCGATTCAGCGCGCTGAAGCACCTCGACTACACTGTGCACGTCACGTATTCAATGAGGGCGAACCAAATGTCTTTCCTCTCCAGCTTCAAAAACTTCGACGTATTAAGAAGCGTGATACCGAAAGGAACGTTCTAAAATGTGTTGGCTTCACGGATTTCAGTCGAAAAATTGGTTAAGTCTTGAGGATAACCTTTTGAAAGGTCTCGTGATACGTGACAATCGAGTGGCCAAACCTTACTACGTTCCATGAGCAGTCTTCTTGCAATACGCGCCCAACTTAAGGTTGCATCTAATTCGCCTGAAAAGTAAGAGTAAACTGAGGAGGCTCCTAAACATCTGTGCGCTTTCGGAGTCGCACAGTGTTCTCTGTTGTTTCCCACGAATAAGCGAGTGACACCGTGCACGATATCGAATTTTACTTTTTTGATCGTATGTTACTACACGTGGATGCGTTTCGCGTTCGACCAACGCAATTAATTCATACGCGCTGCCCGACCAGATCGGGAAGGGCTTGGGTTTCTAGCTTAGCCACACCCAACTCCCGCTTTGCTCGGTGCCGCTATTGGGCCAGTATGTGATAGAGGGAGAGAAGGTGTGGGAGCGTAGTTGATCGCGGGGTATTCTCCGAACCCTAGCGCTTACCAATGCCATTCATTAAAATAACCTCTGATATTCTCATCCGCCTCTTTTCTTGTGCCCACACATCGAACCGAGGTTTTTACTCGTCTTCAGAGCTGGAATTCTCTGCGTTCACTCTGGCATGGCAGCTTGAGATCGGCTTAATCCAATGTGTTGCCGTGAACGGGGATGCGCGGTAGACAGTACAACTGTAAAGTGACATCGGAAAGTTCGGAGACGGTACCTTCTAACTCGTTTGTATTATCACGTAATTCGTTGTTCGCCTGCGGCTTTAATCCCCACGGTTTACTCGTTATTTGCAATTCGCTTACCGTCGACCGAGGTAACGACGTCGCAAACCAACAAGACCCATCGAATGTTCTACCCGACCATCTGGATATTAGGGCGATGATATCGAATACTTCTACCCCGGTGCCCCTCTTGTCTTTACCGTTTTCCGAAAACATCGGTCCGAAACGAGCCTTAATGGAAATCGCGCCATTTCCGCTTTTTACTCCAGCTGCGACGCACTCGTTATGCGAAAGTTTTCAATTGGCGGAGGGAATCGTCGTCACGGAAAGTTACTATAACCTACCGCCCATTAGGTACACGCGATTGAACGAACGTGGTAGCCGAGCGAAACAATACGTTTACAACGTAAGGTACCCGAATTTCGAGTACAGGTACGCGCGCTCCCCGTCGCACACGAAATCCGTCACGACCATAACGAGGGAATTCTAAGAAGTATTCGATATCATCGCCCTAATATCCAGATGGTCGGGTAGAACATTCGATGGGTCTTGTTGGTTTGCGACGTCGTTACCTCGGTCGTCGGTGTTGCTCTTGCAATAGTGACGATTAACGACGTGAAAGGATAAGGGCGTTCCTCTCTTTTTATTTACGAAGAAAAATGTAGAATCGTCTGGAGGAAACGAACCGCGGAATAAACTTTTGTAGCACGTATTCGGTTTTATAAAATTGGTAGCGTAAACCAACTCGCCACTTTTTAAGGATACGCCGAGAAAGGGGGTTTGCTCGAACCAAGCCCTCGTCGGCGGCGGCGATGAATACTTCGACACCATCGACGAGAAAGAAAAAATCTTCGGCGTCATCGTTTCGTCCGCGACTCCGACGCAGAGATCTAGAGCCATATTATTGACCTTAAAGTTGGCGCGTAATGAAGAATTGGGAGAATCCGCGTCGCTAACCGACTTTAAAATATCTGCCAATTTTTTATCCGTGAGCACGATTTCCTTTTCGTATCCGCTTCTTAATACGGTTTCGAGCGAATAGATTTGTTCGTATACGGCGTTGTCGGTGTCCGAATTATAGGACAAAGCCCACCCGCGTGGAAAGTCTCGGTTTCCGTCGTCCGTTTTCCAGAGAAGAACGTAATGCTCCAGCTCGTTATTCGGGTTTAGCATCGTCGAAATTTTTCCTTCAGAGACGTCCTTCGCGTCGTACTCTATGTAAAAGGACCTAGAAAACGACGATGAGGGTGAGGAATCGGCTTCCGTTTCGAGAACCCGTATGTTGGATAAAAATTACACTTTTCTGCCAATCGAAGAGGCCTTCGATACGGAGGGAGGGAAATTGGTGTTAGATTTGGAAATTTGTCCACGTACTCGTTCCCTTCAAAAATACCGTCGGGGTAAGATACGTAGACTTTTTCTTCTTCTTTTTCTTTTTCTTCTTCTTCCGCACTCGGGATCGGTTTTAAACGGTCGTACAAAAGAATAGCGTCTTTCGATATCAGCAACGGCCTAAAGTTAAAAAGATTAATTTCTAATCTCACTTTTCCTTCGTACAAAATTTTATCGTATACGGTTCTACCACCGACCCCATCGCTAGCTACCTCGCGGCCGCGTTGATGATAATCGCCTAACGTAATTCGCGAGTCATAAAAACGGTTAGGAATTAATAGGGAAAAGTTTTTTACCGGAACGGGCGAACCGAAATTTTCGGTTATCAATTCTATATCTATCAAAGAATAAAAAGAATCGTCCGCCTGCTGGCTCGGATCCCCATTTTTGCCAACCTTCGTTTCGGGCGACGGTAGCGGGCCCGGTTTTCCCGCCGTCGACATCCGCTTCCCGATTTGGATTAAAAGATTCATCTCCCACCCGCGCCCTTTGTTATTCACGCCCTCTATTATCAACTGGGGATATTTTTCGCCGACGCTCAGTCTATGACTTAACTCGACCTGGGATATCGTGGGTATTAAATCGAGGTTCGTGTCCAACATCGTCGTGGTCGTGGTCGTTCGAGCGTCGTCGAAATGGGTAGTGTTAGTAGTAGTGGTAGTAGTTGTAGTAGTAGTAGTAGTCTTTTTCTCTATATAACTTAAAATTTTATTTAGAAAAACGTTTTTCTTCAACGAAAAACTTTTAATACTCTTATAGATAAAAATCATTATCGTCGAGCAAAAAATACATATAAAAAGAATAATCGCTAATAAAAAGTAATCCGTATTTTTAGCTTTATTCTCACTAGGCATTTTATTGTTATTATAATATCGTTATGTTGCGATCGCTATCTTATGAAAAATAAAAGTAAATTGCTCATTTTTGCTCCCGAAAAAAATATTCTTATTGATAGAGTCGGCTTAGAATAAATAGATTAGGAAATTCTCTCGAGAAAAGTCTTGAGCTCGGCATCTTTTTGCAGATATCGACTCAAATGAGAAGGCGTTATCTTTTTCCGATTTTCCAACGACGAAACTTTTATTCCTCCTTCTAGAATTTCTTTTATCAGGAATTTGATAACCGCCGCGAGATAATGAGCGGCATTTTCCTCCACTCCACGGCCGCTTTCTTTCACCAATCCCGTGTACAATTTTTCCGCTAGCTCCGTTTCCGTATTCATCGCTTTCATCTTTTTCGAATATAAATCGGCGGCCCGCAAAGAGAAAAGTGTTTATTGATTAAATTTCTAGTGTCGGTAAACGCGCCGCTGAACATCCTCCTTTTCCTCCTCCTCATTCTACTATCATTCCCTCCCTCCTCTCCTCATCTACGCCTATTGCTATTTCGTTTACTCGAAAGTTAAAGTCGTCGGGATTATCGGCAAAAACGACGTGACCGGCGTTTTTTATAGCTATAATTTTCACATTCTCGCGCTCGGTCCAAAACTCGAAAGCGGGAGAATAATTCACCCAGGTGTTCTCGCCGTAAATAAACGTCACGGGAACGCTTCGAGGAATAAGCGGCATGCGCTCGCCCATGGGATTTCTGGCGTGCTGGAAACTGCAAACCATGGACGCGAACGCTTCTTCCCCGGTGGGGTTCAGCATGTTGCGGTAATAGTGGTGCTCGTCCAGCGGACTTTCGAATTTCTTCGTACTTTTTGGGCCCCTGAGACGTTCGTAGAAAAATGGGTTGACGGGTAATCTAATCACGTTTCGGAGGAGCTTCATCCAAAAGGGTTGTTCGACTAATCCCCAAGGATCGACCAGAATCGCGTGACTAATTCTCTCCGGGTAGTTCATGGCGTAGGAAGCGGCTAGGTAACCGCCGAACGAGTGACCGACGAGAATAAACTTTTCTAATTTTAGGACGGAGCGCCATGCCTCGATGGACTTGACGAACTCCATTTCCGCTTTGAACGCTTTATTAACCAAATTTGGTCGGCGACCGGATGGATTGAGGAGGAAATGTTGTTGTCGTTCCTGCCGCCGTTGACGCTGCTGCCATGAGGCGATTTTCGCGAACACCGGTGGGACGGCGTAATGCGCGTCGCCGCCGCCGTCGCTATCATCCGAGGCGTATTTGAAGAAATCCGGTCGCGAACTTTGATTAAAACCAATCGTGTCGAAAAGGTAAATGGGCCTCTTTTTGGCACCGGTAATGAATTTCGCGAGATCGATCCAGTCGAACGCTAGACTCCCGAAGCCGTAGCCGTGAATTACCACCACGGACGTTTTATCTTTAACGTCCCCGTTAAAAATTAACGTGAAGATTTTGTTACTATCTTCGGAACCCGTGATGACTTTACCTATATCGACAAATTTACTCTCGTGAGGAATTTTTATTTGGGCTAGGAATCTTTTTGAAGTCTTTCTCAATAAAAGCGGGATGGAGGGGAACCATTTTCGCCATAAACATTTTCGAATCAAACACGATTCGCGCGCGCCCTGATAAAGTTGTTTCGCTTTTCTTTGCTTCGAGAGTCTTTTTCGCGTTTTTCGTAATCGCTGCTCTTCGGTCGATAAAATCTTCTCCTTGGGTTTTTTACGCTTCATCTGTACCTTCCGAGTTAAAAGGGAAGAGGGTGGAAATTAGGTTGCCGAAGAAAATATGTTTCTGTTACGTATTTTTAGATATTTTTAGTTGTTTATAATTACTATTATGAATGTAAAAATAAAGTTTTACTTTTTATCGTATTTGTAATTTGATTTACCTAGTTTTTGGATGCGTATAATAATGCAATAATAAGATGAAAAGGGAGTAAGAAACAGTCGGAATAATAATAATGTTTAATTCATTAAATATCATACATGTAAGATCGAGAACAATTACGTCAAAAAGATTGTTATATAATAATAAATTAAATAATAAATGTAAAATATTTCAATTTTAATATTATTTTAAAAGAGACTAAATTGAGCGACAGCATATAAAAAGAACTAAAGATTGAAATAATGCTACGAGATGAGCCAAGGCCGAGACTACTCTCGATGAGCGGCTTAGTGAATTGCACCCCCACGATAGAAAGAGAAAATAATTCTTAGGGCGTGAACCAGGAAAAACCAACTTCAATACTCAGAGCAATAATTTGAAAGACAATATCGTAACCAAGAAATTTAATAAATAAGGGTCCTTAGGTACTTCTCATTAGTTTGCGCGGAGAACGGTACAAAAACAACGAGTATCAACTGGACAAGTTTCTATTTCCGAATAAAAAAAACTTAAAGTGTTCCCCCTCCCATATAAGAAAACGATAACGGTGAGGCCACAAAAAACCGCTTCGCTATTATTATGCCGTTTGTGCCCAAAAAAATTAAATCTGATTGTTCCACACATTTAGAAAAGCTAATTTTCAACACCAGAAATAAAAAAAAACAACACTAGGAATTAGGCAGTACCACTAGCATGACTCCTCCTACTATTAGGTCATGAACGAATTGATCTAGATTGAATCTACCATTTACGTATGACCATAAATTTTTCTGACCGGAAGCTATTTTAAAATACGAACCGAGTCAATGTTTCCCTTTAGTGCGCACTTTATGTTATTGCGGTGTTTCGCAACCAAATCATCTTCTTGTATCCTTTATACCAAAGGCAATTCTCCGCATGAAATTTACCCGCCCGGTGAAAAAGCCATGTTGGACAGGCTTATATATTTCAAACTGCAGAACCTCGGGAACTGAATTTTAAGTCGAAGCGTCTAAGTGGTAAACATACTAACCAAAAATCTCAAGCACACCCAAATATTCAACATGACCACCATTTGAAATAGTCGCAAAATACTCTTCCCTTGCGGAAACGGACAAATCGATACAGAAATTAGCACATTAACACTGCTTCGACTGTGATTTTAAGTCCCCCGATGAGCTGTCCACTATATGAACGTCAATAATTACGGGTATTAATCGATAGTTAAAGTCCAAAGAACATTGGTAATATCTGCAAAAGCGCTATCGAGCCGCTATTTTCAAAGGATTCCCGTAAGGCGACCACTATATTATAGTTGACGATTCCACCGAAAGCGGAACTCAATACACAACGACCCTAACAGTCGCTCGCGCTGCCACTTTATAGCCCGGTGATACCTGATAGCTGGATGCTTTGGCTGGATGAAGGTCCGTTGCCCAGATCGTAATAGAGCCCGGTGATACTAGAAGGAGCTACCAAAAATTCGGGAACAGTCTACCGTACAGTTCAGCCGTATGGACCTTCCTAATTTATTAGATACCGTAGAAATCTTTTCGATAAAATTGCATCTTCTTTGCCAATGGTGACATTAGACCAGTTTCCTATATAAGCGGGCCTCTCAGTAAACACTATATAGCAGACACCAATCGGGATATCGACAGATAAAGCGCGGAACCGCTTAAAGAACAAAATATTTATTTCGGAAGCGGCGAATTACAACCGCATTTATCCCGTCGCACATTAAATGAGCAGAACCACGTAAAATATAATAGTAAGTTGACTGTTAGAAGGAGAACTTAAAAAACGACCTTCGACGGGTGCTCGCTGCTACGCTTTTAAGAGCGTAGTCCAGCAACTGTATAATACCATCATTGAACCCGATATAGATGATGGTTCGAAGGGAACTGATATCAAGTCGCGAAGTATCTAAGTAAAGGTCCGAAGGTCTAAAAGTATAGAGTCGGAAAGGTCCTAAGTATAAGTCGACCGGTCTAAGTACTAGTCGAATGATCAAGTATAAGTCGAAGGTCGTAAGCTAAGTCGGAAGGTCTAAAGTGCTAATCTATAGTCGGAAAGGTACATAAAAAGTGCTAGACTCGCCAATGTTTTATCAAGCGTAAGTGCGAAGCGTCCTCAAGTGCATAAATACGAACTGTCACACGATGAATATAACAGTCGTAGGCTCAAGTGCTAAAGTCGAACCGCGTCTACGCTGCTAAGTCTGACAGGTCTACAAGTGCCTTAAGTCCCGAAGTAGCTAAAGCAGTTGCTAAGTCGAAGGTCTAAGTGCTAGATGCCGTCGCCGAAGGCTATAGTCGCTCAGTCAGAGACAGAGCACTCCAGGCATAATCCAAGGTCGTAAAAGAATATAGGTGAGAAGGGAGTCTAAGTCGCTACAAAATCGTGCCGCCAAAAAATTTCAATCAGGAAAAGAAAATAACACAAACAATTTTATACACGTAAGAAATTAATTTTATCGGGAATTTCGAACACTTCTCTAGCCACCTCTCATCTTCGACTTATATCAGCCCTTCCCCGAATCGTAGGCGCCTCACTATACCTGACGTCATTAACCTCCCGATTGACGATAGTTAAGCTTAGCCAATGTATTTGAAGCCTTTCAGCCGCTTTCGCGATTCCCGTAAGGGTACACTATACTATAGTGACGTTTCGAAGGAAACTGAAACGACCTAACGTGATCGCGCGACACCCTTTTAGGTATAAACTATCGCTTCAACCGGATTAGTGACGTTTCGAAGGGAACTGATATAAGTCGAAGGGTCTAAGTATAAGTCGAAAGGTCTAAGTGCTAAAAAATAAATTCTCCCAAAGAAAATAATTCACAAAAAATTTTTAATTCGAAATTATTTTTCGGAATTTTCACTTGACCTTCGACTTACACCAGTTCCCCACCCGGCGTCACTATATGACGTCATAATCGGCTTAACGATAGTTCGAGCTTAAGAAAATGGCATTTAAAAGCGTTCAGCCGCTTTTGCGATTCCCGTAAGGCGACACTATATTATAGTGATGTTTCGAAGGGAACTCAAAACGACCTAACGTGATCGCGCGACACCTTTTAGTATAACTATCGATTCAATCCGATATAGTGACGGTTTCGAAGGAACTGATATAAGCGAAGGTCCAAGTTATAAGTCGAAGTCTAAGTGAAGAAATTAAAAAATCTCAAATAAAAGTATTCACAAAAATTTTGTAATTCGAAAATATTTTCTGGAATTTGCACTTATACCTTCGACTTAATACTTTAAAAAATTATATAACTAAATAAATATTTTAATCTATTCTTTTATATATATTCTATTCTATATATATATATATTATTATTTATTTTTATTTTTTTTATTTTTATATAATATATTATATATATATATATATATATATATAATATAATATTATATTTTATATTATATTATATATATATAAATATATATATATATTATATATATATATATATATATATATATATATATATATATAATATATATATATATATAATCTATATATATATATTATTTATTTTTATTTTTTTTACCTTAGTTATCCTTCAAAATTAATTTTTCATAGAAAACTTGAATTTAGGGGTACCTAATTTAAAAAAATAGTGAAAGTAGAAATTAAAAAAAATATCCTAGTTTTTTTTTAATTTTAAAATTTTTAACATTGGACAGTAATGACGCTTACGTAATAACGTTTGATTTGGTCCCCAGGAACCGAGATGCTTGATATCGCGCATTTTTTAATTTAAACCAAAACATGTTGTCAAATTTACATAATAATGAAAATGGGTATTAAAAAAACGAAAAAAAGAAAAATTTTGCGATTCTTTTTATTATAAAATAGTTTACAGCAGATGTTTTGATTTCATCGGGTTAGCGCGTACTCGAATAAATATCTCAACGACCGAATCACGATTATCCTATAAAACTAAGGATGATTTAAATAACAATAAATAAAAATAAATAAATAAAAAAATAAGTAGGTAAATATTGATTGAATTAACGATAACAATATAAATATTTCGCCTTTACGACGAATTCTTTTTTCGAAGCAAATCAGCATCATTATCATTCCTTTTTTTATATTTTATAAAGAACGAAATCGAAGGAAATGGCCGCCGAAGCAAATCTCATGCCGGTAACGAGCGACACTCTATTCGAACTTTTAGGCGATGCGAAATATTTGCTACACCCCGATTACGACTGCAGAAGGAGTCCTGCTCTCGGTTCGTCCTCGCGTAATAGCGATAATAATAGTGATAAGAAGTACGATTTAGATAATGAGAAACGTAAACTATTTTCTTGGGTGGAAAATTTAGATTGTTCGTGCAATAAAAAGGAGATTACCGAATTCATTAAGAAATTCGAGGGAGAAGAAGAAGAGGAGGAGGAGGAAAGGGGAGGGAATCCGAATCCTCTGCAAACGACGATGCTAGGTTCCGGGATATTTCATTTCGTTAAAATGTTGGCACTGAAAGAGTATTTTTCTCACCCAAAAAACCTGTTCGAATTCATTTCCGCCGAGACGAAAGAGAAGTACGACTTTTGTCATTGTTTGGAGGAAAATCTCGCGTACGAGATAGAATTGGAGGCCCTTTCGTGTTTAATTTGTTACTCTTGCAATAGGGTCACGTGCCTCAAATGTTTTTATTCTCATTACTCCACGAGCGACGGCGGCGGCGGCGGCTTAAACGAAAAGGAGGAAGAAAAGGAACCATCTCAGGCCCTCCCGCCATCGCCCTCCTCGTCGACATCGAGCCGCCGTCGCCGCCTCTACCGGTGCTGCGACGAAGTGAGACTGTTTACCATAGACGGTTATTTTAAAAAACTTCGGGAGGGCTGCGTCGAAAAAGGTAACGGTTTCTATCCGTTATTTTTCGCCGCCTTCAAGTCGATAATTTTAACGAATTACCAGGACACGTCGATTTTCAAAAACCTAATCATGAAGGGGGTCACCGATAAACGCCTCGACTATCAGGTTCAGGTCTGCATCAAGGGAGGAGAAACGGATTGCTTGTCGTTTTCTTCGGAAACCGATTGCTTGGTGAACGATGCCTGGAAGGGAAATAAGGGAGTCTATAGGATCAAAGACGGCATCGAGGATTTTTGCCTTTGCCGCGAGCTTTCGTTCTTGTTCAAAGTTCGTTCGCGACGGTGCCTCGCCAAGCTATCTCGATTTTCGGTCATCGGTAATTACGCCCTGTTCTTTATCGATTACAGCGTCCCCCTGGTGGACGAGCTCGTCAACGTCGAGGCTGATTTGATCGAAGGGTTTAGCTCTTTGGCAAAGGGCGGTGGTGGTGGTGGGGCGGGGTTGGTCTAAGAGCGGAAAAAAATCTTGCTAAAAGGAAAAAATAGTAATAAAAACGCACAAACTCGGTCGATTTCCGCCGAAGTCCCTAAAACTCTTGCTTCGAATACCTAAATCTGGCGATGAGAAAAAGTTCGCCCGAAGGTGAGAGGAAAAAGAAAAGAGGATGGTAACTTCAAACCACCACTTCGAGAACCTTCCTACGACCGTATTTATTAAGAGAAATTTGACGAAGCAACAAAACCGTTGTCGACGATGTTGCGGAAAAAAATCCGCACCGACGAGGATTTTGCTAAGATCGTCGCAGTTCGGACCGGAGACCGGATCGATGACGACAAGGAAATTCACACGTAAAATTTCCGCTTAGAGAAGAAGTCTTTTTACGGTTACGAAAACCGGTCAGCGATCAAACACTTATCCAGATATTTATTTACTATGCAGATAAGGTCGCATTACTCCTCTCTATGTGTGCACCATCAGCAATCGCAGCTGCAAGTGCGTTAACAGACTTTACAGATTGCCAGCTCAAATGTCCAACCAATTCTAGTTTCATTTTAATTCAAGATATTACAGTACATAGCATTGGAACAGAACTTCATGATATGCTTTAAAAGAACTCGTGATTGAACACAAAAAGTTCCCCTATCCATTTACGCCTGCTGAATGCAATCAGAAAATGTGTGAGCTGAGATTTTCAAACAGTGGTCAACCCCTAATGTATCTCCAATTAAACTGCCAAGGGCCATTTGTATAACTGATCACTTACATAACAAGCAATTAAACGTTGATTTAGCTAACAGTGCGCCAATGATCCCTTCCATTTTAGCAATAAAATCTATTTTAAATATGCACTTCAAAAGCAAGAAAAGCCTTCAGATCGGGAATAAATTACAGGTTCGTTGAAGAGCTAATGAATCAGTAAGAAAAATAGACTTTCTAAAGCTTTTCTCTATGTGAGTCTTGTTCATTGGTCTCGAGTGCTTTACTTTCTTAGATCTGCGATCAAGCTAAAGTTTTTCAACATGAATCAGATCATGAAACTCATTATAAAAAGATAAATGGTCGTTGATAGACATGGGAAAATACTAATGCATGAAATCTTAGTGTGACTCTGGGTTCTGGCTGACGGATGATTTACGAAGTGGGGAAAATGAAGCTGCAGGAAATATTTTCCCTTAATTGGTGGTGTGTTTCATTTGCATTTTAGTGAGGTGCATTAAAGGTTCGACATGACAGCAAAGAAGTGAGGAGTGAAAGATAGATAGTGCCATTGTGTTTGGACACATGATGATTATTGTACAATTAAAGTTTAAGGGCTACATGACGAAATTATCATCAAGAAATAAATATACAATAATATAAGATTGTAGCCTTTACTAAGTTGTACCTCGACATGATGGATCACTCCCGTTATCAATTGGTGGAAAAAACACTAGGAAATGTTTATGCTTTGCGAGAAGAGCTTAGCAATTAAAAAATACGCTTTCAGCGTCACCGTCCATCAGTCGAAGTGAAGAATAATTACTAGAACAGGGAGAAATACTTTGATGAAGCCACAAAGAAATAGGTGATGGGGCTTGAGTTTCCAGAACTGCTAATGTTATCATTCTAAGCTGAGTGGTTATTCTTTGCGCTTTATTCTGATGTCTTGAACTATGAAGTAAAATTTGTTCAATTTTCACTTACGTTATTTTTAATATGTGAATGGTTTTCTCGCTATAGGTAGAAAATAGTTTATTTACTGTTTTGTTTTAGTTAACTTTGTAGTACAACGATTGGTAATTACTGAAATCTTCCTTTGGACGGGGTTTTGCAAATGATTGATTGATGTGCTGATTCCAAGAATGTAATCGGTTTTTGCATATCTCACATCGCATTTGTGAGATTTTGTGTGTAACACAGATTTGTAAATTTTTTTCTGATTTTTACCTTTAATTCCACTTTAGACTTCTTTCACATATATAGTATATATTAATATATAATTATTATATATATATTATATATATATATTATATATATAAAATTATCTAATATAACAGAGAAGCAATAGTGCAAATTCCTAATTATATATTAAATATCTCATAGTAGGAAGATTCCTGTTAATATAATTGTATAATATATAAATATAATATAATATATTCATTAAATATATTACTGATCGTGATATATGAATATAATTATATATTATAATTATATATATCTAATATAAAATTTACTCAGATAATATATATTTATAACTCAAAGATATAATATATATCTCTAAATTTAGCTACATCTTAGGTAAGCTATATATAGATATATAGTTAATATTGGACTATCATGAAGGAGGAAAAAAAATGCTCAATGATATGATTACTCTCTATTGAGTAGATTTATGTCTAAACATAGTAAATACAACTATGAATAAAGGAGTAAGTATGGGGTAACATATGAATATTTTTTTGTAATCAGAAGGAATAGGGATTTAGTTAATGCAAACCTAACCTACGATAGGTAGTAACTTTCTCATTTGTAGCACGATCTACTGGCATAGAGCGTCTGGAATATTCCTCAGTATCAAGCTCCAACAATAAGTCGCCAAGCCAATATTTATCCCACGACTATGTCCTGTTAAAGATCCCTACGCCGACATTGATAACTTAGACTGCTTGCATGAAGCAGTTACACCCTGGCTCATCACGTGAACGGTCGGAGCCTGGCTCTCATCCGCGGAGAATTTTCTTAGGTGAGAATTGTAAGTAACTCGCAACTTTATACTCATTCTACAGCCATGAGAATGAAAACTGTCTAGCTTGTACAATGTTAGTGGTTCTCGGTTTCCTGTTCCCAGAAATTCTGTTGCTACATCTAAAAAAAAAGCATTTCCATCGCTCTTGCCTCTAAACACAGTCATTGTTGTAGCAAAGGCAGCATCCCGGAGTGTCCGTATTTGTTGGCCATTAAATATCCCAGCTTTTTCTTCTCGTCACTCAGCCAGGAAACGTTGAGAAGTATAGCGTGAAGCATTCACCATCATGTCCAGGCTCACAAAATTGTGTTCATCAAACCAAGTATTCTCGTGTAGTGAGAATCTTAGTAAGATGATGTTTTCTCTTGAAGGTCATGTAACTTCGATGTTCCTGTCACCTGCCGTCAAGGTTTCCCTCGGTGGCCTTTCTCTTTTCGTCAAGTATACCTTTGCCGCCCGGCTGTACCCAATAGCACAGGAAGATGATATAGCTTTAGTGAAAAACCTGCTGTTAATAACCGAGCGAAGTGTCTATATTTACCATCTTCGAGGCGTCGACGATAATTTACCATCCATGTTCTGATATTGCTAACCTGCTCGAGAGGGTCTTTCTGTTTTATGCATTACTCTCTTCATCCGTACAGGTTTTGTATAGTACCCTACTGAGAGCGAAAGCTACCTGTTCCGGGTTGATGATTGAGCAAAACGACACACGGTTAAACTATCTCCTTGGAAGTGCAAATAATTCATGTACGCCACTCACCATGACACGTGTATTGCTGGGAAGTCAAATATCGGTAGTAGGCCGTGCTCGTTCACGCAATACACAGGTTTACATTTGGACTGGAAGAGCCTCCGCAAGCTCCGCTTCTCCTGTGGAAGCGATAAAAAATGTTACTTGTGCCAGTGGATCGCAGTAAGTCATTTTCATGCAACGAACGAAGCACAGGCTCAGTGACAACTTCGGGGCAAATACAACTCTCATACGATGTAGAGTCGTTTCAGTTCACCCTGGGCACAGATGACGAGACCATCCGCTGTATTTCAGGATCAGATGGCCAATTAGGAACATGCAATCCAGGTCGATGGCTCCATACATGTAGACGTACTAAAGTTACCACATGCTTCCGTATCGGACAGCAGTAAACCTTGCTACTACGTTAGATAGTAGCGGAGAAGTAACGCCTTATACAGGCTACGTTAATCGCACATGAATTTTGTCATATCCCTAAGGAATGCCAAATAGGGATCATGATTGCACGAAAAACGTGATGGTGGGATCGTGTGACTACAGCAATATAGATCGAGAAATGTTCTATGTGATATGGGAATCTAGCAACCATCCGAAACTTACCTATATTAATCTAGGCTCGAGCAAAGTCATTTCTCAGAAAAGTGGAGGAGGGGGTGGATCGACGATTTCTGGATTGGAAACCGTTATGGATTTCGATGATGGATTCTACGTCGACGACGGAGGCGACAGTGACGATAATGCATTCGACGAAAACGGGGAGGAGACGCAATTATCCGTCGACGGGATCGCCGACAATATTAGTCGAAGTGATTATTCGTTACCATAATTCGGAATATTCGGAAAATGCCGAATACTTTTATTTTCAATCCCGATTTATTTCGATATTCGGAGCTTTTTCCACTAAACTCCGGCACATCCCTAAATACTATCAGTCTATATGGTTATAATTTATTAGTTTTTTCTATATATATAATATAGTATATATATATATATTATAGAGGTACTATATTTTTTTGTGTGTTATATAATAATTGTGTATTATAATATTATGGATTTTTATTTAGTATTCTTGTTATCAATTTTATATATAATACTCATTTCTTTTACAATGATTTCTCAGCGTGCGGCTGCGATATTAATAATTTTCAACTGATATGACCATGGTGAGTATAGAAATTTTCTTATATAGTTGTAAATTATATATTAATATATATACTTATAATTATGTATAATAATAATATATTATATTAGGAAGAAGAAATTAAATGAAGAAAAGCGTATGGGTAGTAAATTATTATATTATATATATATACTGGATAATATAAAATAGCTAAATTACTAAAGAATATCGTTATATCTGTGTAGTAGTGATTTCATAATATACTACGTAATAACTAAATTATAGTCATACGTATGATATCCTATATGAGTAGTAAAAATATTATAAGATTGTTTTCTCTCTCTCTCCTACCTAAATAAGTATGAAGTAACTGGACATCAATTTCTTTTATTTAAAAGAAAATACGAGTCCTTCACGCATTCGGTTCGCAATGAGCAAATTTTAATCAATACTTTGCGATTTAATCACAATATACGATAAAATCCTTTATCTACTCGAGCCGCATTGTCCTACATAGCTGAAAAGTCGTTTGTCCCTGAGAACCCATCGTCATTTCTCAAAAATAAATCAAAAAATAAAAAAAACTAGACGAAATAAAGCGTCTCTCGTTAAGTTTTTGAGCCTCTCACACTCGTTTATATATTAAAAGAAAGCCTAGGGAAAAATAAAAAAGGATTCCATGAATCGTAGATCGAGCTTTTTTTTAAGAATTTGAACTTCACAAGTTAAATTACAAGATTAAATTAATACTAGTATATATAATCTCTTCGATATACTTTATGTCTTTATAGTCTATTAACTCTGAGCTCTAACCGGGGTATACTATTAGGGAATTATAGTTATTAATATATATATATACATATATATATATATTAGTGTGATATATATATATATATATATTTATATATATATATATAGTGTTATTGAATCTGAAAGTTACTCATCATAAATCTTCACCCAAAAAGTAAGAAGTATCGGCAGTATTAACCCCATATTAACCAATACCGATACCCCCAAAAAGGCCGGATCACTTACCTGATACATGATACTATCGGTTACATCCTAACATATTCATATAGTATATATATATAATATATATAATATAGATATATATTGATATATAATTATATATATTATATATATATATATATATAATATATAATTATATATTATATATAATGTTTTTATTTATTTTACACGATTCTGGGCGGAAGGTTACTATTTTATGTTTTTCCCGACCAGTGGCCCATACAAAGTTGAAAGGTGCACAGTTATCAGCGTGATAGTAACCCCAGCCTCAGTCTGAACCGGTCGAAGAATTTCCAGCCTATCAGTGGGTTGATTGGCTAGGCTGCTGGACTCCAAAGACCCTGCGTGTTGCGTTGAGTCCGAATAGGATTATATGTGTTGTGTCTGTATGCTCCTTAATGGTGTGGTACGACTGTTGTAAGTGTGGCTTGGCTTGAGTGAGGGTGAGGTATATGAGATTAGGCTTGGAATTATACACGTATCTTGGCCGAGGTAAACTGTATGAATCACAGAAATCTACCGGACAAACCAGCGAACTTTGATTGGTGCGTGGGTCGCTCCGGTCCTGGTTTGACTAGTCCGTAAATATTGCGTGAGCAAACGCCCGCGCATATGTGTACTGATTGGACCTCGACATGCGCACACAAGGTGTGTCAAAACGACCACTCCAGCCCTGCCGCAGCCGAGGACCGTTTATATATATCGGGGTAGATATAACATATCATTTCAAATTGTCTCAATTAATTTATTTATTTATTTATTTAAATATAATATATATATTAGTATATATACTATAGTTTATAAAAAGTTTATAGTCTAGTAATTAATAGTACTTCGTAATTTACGATTTATATTTATCACACCCGACTATATTATCTATCACTAATATAGTAGTTATATCTATATATCCTACTAGTACATATATAATAGATATTATATTAAATAGATAATATAGTGTATAGTGTTGGCTATATAAGTAGTATAGGTAGTAGTGTATCTATAATGTGTACTAATATAGTATTATATATCCCAACCTACTGAATATTATATGGATATATATAATAAGTTATCTAATATATTTATATATATATATATATATAATAATATCGATATATTGCTTCGATTATACTATATATATATATATATATATTTACTATACTCTCTGATATCTGGGATAGTAGTTATAGTATATGGTGTGTATAGTAAATAACACCGTATAGTAATACTATCGTGATATATTATTATATTATTTTTTCTTAGTATGTATTATTCAGATCAATTTTTAAACGTGCTTTCGTGATTCCGACTGTGTATGTTCAAGGATGGCAAACACTGATAGGAGCTAATTTTATAAAAATTTTAGCTCTCATTCAAATTTTTTACAAGTGTCATCCAGACTATTTAGAGCTGCTGGTTGTGAATTATCATGGTGTTATCCAAATTTACTCTTTTTCTCATGATGGCGACAGTTCGTTGCCAGGTTTCAACGCATTAGCTCAGTCTTTTGTAAACTAGCGGCCGCGGTCGTTGGTGGGTCTGGTGGGCGATATATTATTATATATATTATAAATATATATATTACTTATAGTATATAATATTATATATAATATTATATATATATATATATATAATATATATATATATATATATATATATTAATATATATTGATTATATAATATATAATTATATAGCTATCTGTAACATCCTACCTGGATTGGAAAAGAAAGCTGGATAATCTTGCTTTAAAAAAATGATGTATCAACGTACCCCGAATGGTTCTTCTTTTTAGGTATTATTTTTGGGCCCCCAGTAAGAATCCATACTATTCTGGGTCGTCACAAGATATCTTTTATTGTAACTGGGCTGAAACAAAATATATAGTTTATTAGTTTGCAAGTATTATCTCCAGAGTGTATTAAATTAAGTATGTTAAGGCATTGTCTCTTTTCGATCTGTAAGAAAATTCTTTATGCTTTTCATTCATCTAGTGATCTTCAGTGAGTGTTTAGTCAAGTAAGGATAAAATTACAGTGTCAACAAGGAAATTACTTTCACCTGAAAAAGCTGAATATTATTATGTTTCTGCACCATAATTTTTGTAATCTCAACGTTTATAAGATATTTCAAGTATATTAATTTTCATTCTCCCCGAAAAGTTTGTAACTGGGAATTAAATTTAATGAGTAGGACCAACAGCTCGGGTAGCAACGACCTTTAGTCTTTTATTACTCTAATTTGATGTTAAAACAGTTCCGGTTGCAATCATTTGTAAAAATTTGTTCGAATTTGGAAAAAAAATTTTAAATTGGACATGGTAATATCAATCTTTTTACCATTCACTGGTTGTGTCATGGGAAAATATTCAGCAGTTTCGGGGCGATGTCGAGTTATTGAGTTGGATGAGTTACAAAAGTTTCAGTAGAGTGTATTAGGTTATGCCTCTTCTTAACCCAAAGTACCTGAAAGCAAGATATAATCTTCCTTCAAAGAGGTATTTTTTTTTAAGAAATATTTTTATTGGTGTTCTCGGCAAAGGCAAAATGTGCAGGACAATTTGAGTAAGATGGGAGAAATTTGGGTCCCCTTTCATTTTGCGGTCTAGTTACATCCCAGTTTTTAAAAAGACAATATCTTTTTAGCCGGTAAGTACAGAATTTCGAATATACATTTTACCCTCGTCTTATAGATTCACCATAATCATCTTTACCAAAATGAGCAATCTCACAATGCCAACTTCTGAATCCAACGGCCTGAGCACAATGACGTTCCCAGGAGTCAAATTGTGGGAATAGAAAAAATGCCTCTAAAATATGTAACTGTCCAATTGTAAGTATACTCTGAATTTCATTAAAAATCTGGCTAATAGTAAAATAAAAAAAATTCAGCAATTATCCATCTTAATTTTTTTAAATTCAAAAATTACCCATTCTTCTGATTTCTCATTGCTTAATTGCCTAATGGATGTTCTATGCCAAAATATTTTATTCCTTCGAACCAGATTCCTTTTCAACTCAGGATTTCCCAGTGAAAAAAAACTCTGATTCCTTACAGATTTTGTGTTGATTCTGTATATATATATAATAACGTATTTATAACTATTATATTAGTAGTATATATATGATATATATATAGTATGGTAGGTATATTATTCTTAGTTAAAGAAACTATCTATATACGTTTATATTAATATATTATAATATGTACTAGGTAGTTATATATATATTATAGTGCATGGTTATCAAGTGATATCCGCCAACGCATTATGCGAAATATCCGCAAATCCAAAAATGTGGACATCCCGCAATTCGCTCAGCACTTAACGGCACATCCGCATCCTTTCTTCTTGAAAAAATGAGGAGTTCGGATGTTTTCTACATTGATAAGTGCATTATAAAATAATATTATTTGTCTTTGCTATGGGAGTTTATGGGAATAACTGTAATTTTGAATTTCGATTTCTGTATATATATTAAGCAGTATAATATATTTATTTATATATTTGGTGTTAATAATTGGAAAATATATATCTATATAATTATCGTTCTTGTTTAATATTACTCAATACGCCTTTATATTTTTAACAGGCAATTAAAATCAAGTTCAGATGTTATTCCTCTCAGCGTTCGAGAGATATATAACATCAGTCGTATTTACCTCTCTAATCTCTTTTGACGAGCCTTTTCTAGTATGCGGAGCCAAGAATAGAAGCCAGGAAGAGTGAAAGAGGAGGGCCCAAAGTGGAGTGAGGCCGTGCTTACAGAAGCTAGCCCAAGAAGGAATGCTGATAGTATGATATGATGAAATAGGAAAGCATAAAGAATAAAGAGAATGATAAAAACTTGGGCTCCGAAAGCAGACGTCAATATAAACGAGAAATGAGAGGCCGATGTATAGTTTAGGTTTGTTCTAAGAAGTTGTTCGCAATAAATTAATCATATACCCCAAAACAAAAAATGAAAAGTAACCGAATTTTAGGTAAAAGCAACGCGCAAGGAACATAAAAGGTGGAGTAGATCCCAGTGATGTCTAACCTTCTTCGGTGTAATGATCTGGTTGATCTGGAGTTGGCCTCTGTCTCAGAAGAGTTGAAAGGATGAGAGAGAGGTAAGGGGAGGAGAAGTCGTGGAAGTGCGAGCAAGAGGTGCTAAATCAGAAGCAATAGAATTGATCGCAAGAACAAAATCAATCTTAGGTCTATTCTAAACTTAGGAAACGAGAAATTTGTAAATCTTGTGACGGATTCTAACTTATATGTTTCTAAGGTGAGGAAAAGAATTTAAATGTTTAATAGTTTTGAACACTTAGACCTTCGAGAACTAAGATTGGTAAAAAATAACTCCCTGGTGAGGGATGTGATTGACTTTGACCTATAAATAACTTGGCGAAGATCGCTGTGTAAGGTATTAAAGGTTGCATTTCCCGAGAAGGTGCGAGG
>JABUQX010134703.1:10000-18719 GCA_015478945.1 Trachelipus rathkii | reverse complement strand
AGCATTTATTGATTAATTCAAATAAATTTTTCAAGTGTAAAGAATCAATTAATTACCTTTTATTAATTAATAAATGCTAAAATTTAAAATTTAATTATATAGAATCATTAATAAAGTCTAGATAATTTCACAGGACTAGATGAGTATTGATGCTTGGCATAATTAAGGCTTCCACTATTGTACCACTAATGTTTTATACAAAACAAACTTATACTAGGAGGTGATTATATTAGGGCTTTCACTTGTCTTATAATTTGAAACACATAAGCTATTTTAGATAGGGCACTAGTTGCTCTAATTTCTTTAACAATTTAGAATTGTATCTACTGCCTATTGGATGAAAGGCGGTATTGTTTAATTTAATAATTGCAATACTATAGTCCTATTCGAGATAGGGAAATCTATGTACAGCTGCAGAATTTATATGATAGCATAAATGTGGAAATTAAGATCTTGATGGGAAGAGAACGAATTTGGTCATTGGTTGGCTTTTTAAATAGAATGTTATTTTATTTTTTTCATAAAAATAACGATACATTGTTTTTAAATTACTCTAGTATCCCTTTTCTCGTCTATATATTTCTATGTGTTAATATTATTATAATATATATATGGTACTGTGCATAGATTATCAGTAATTAATACTTAAACTATGAATTTAAATTGTGATCTAGATCATACTTAAGACTAATTAATAAGTGTTAATGCTTTAATGTAGGATAACGTTTTATGTTTTTAGGCTTTTATTAAACATTTTATAAGAAAATTAGATTTATTTGTTTATTATTTTAGTAGATATTATATGATAGCGTGATAATAAGGAAATAAGTATATTAAACTCAATTTTTTTTTATACAATTTAACATAAAATTTTATATACAAATGTTACATTTTTTGTTGTAATATTTTCAGAAGAACTTTGTTCATTTCTTGGTACTATAGTGACTTCAATTATATAGTACTAGTACTAATATAGAGCACTTGTGCAATATTAAAGCGCAAATAAACATTTTTAATAATTGGAGTCATATGAGCAGGTTGATTATCTACACTATGGAGGGATTATAACAATAAGGTACGGAAAATACAAAGTTTATATTTAGATGAGGTGCATAATGCTTACAATATTTTAGAACCAAAATTTATAAATTCTACGGTAGAATGAAATGAGTTGTTCACATATCTCGACTATTAATTTAATTAATAAGAACGATCGTTCCCATCATTAAATCTTTTCAGCCTTTTAGTTTGTTGAAGATTTAAACTTAATATAAGATTTTGAGCTGACATACTTTTATAATTCAATTATAAAAATAAATTATGAATGAATTAATGGTTCTCTGAAAGTCTAAAATGATATCGAAAAAATGATTTGGATAAAGTAGAAAACTCTTTCTAATATTAGTAAAATTTTGCTATAAGAATAAGAAATTTAATATAAGAGAGAGATAAAGTTCTGAGCTATGTTTATCAAAATTTGGGCGCCAGCTGTTGCGCATTCATAAAGTATGATGATTTTTCGGGTTCGCTTCATAATAAATTGGTGTCTATTTATATAGACGGGTAATAAATGAAAAAAAAGAATCACATGTTTTTTTAGATCTGGTTGTTTCTCTAATTTAACACTTATTAGTTCTGGCAGAGATTTTAACTTCACTTAAACTTTAAATTTATTTATAAACTCTTTATTAGCGATTTGTCAAATATAATTAATTATAAAAGTGAAAAAGAATAAAAACTTTATGAAAATTTTTTGTTTATTAATAAATTGAATTTTTCATATTAGTTATTTATTCTAAAATAATTTTATACTAACTTGTTCATCGATTATTAAGATTAAATATTAATTTATTATAACTGATTCTGTTAAAAGTGATTTCTTATTTGCTTTCTTTAATGGTTTTTTAGTGGAAAAAGTTTATTAGGTATTTAATGTCGATAAGGAACATTGTGAATATTCTATATAGCTATATAATGATTTTATGTAATTTAAATAAAGGAAATTTTTTGGGATAATGTAATGATTATGAAATTGGAGCGGTAGTGTATAGTTAATGATATAACCTATCTTTAATTAACAATATATATTTCATAACAAGTAGTTAACAAAATGACTCGCAAGTTCCTTTCACCTTTGCTTCCTTTTATGTGCCAGAAGTTCCGGCTTTTGGGACCACACTGTCAGATAAACGCGCATATATTATAATAATTATATTATATAGATAATATATAATATTAAAATTATAATATTATATTATATATAATTGATATATATAATATATTATAATAGCAATAATAAATTACACATGCACCTGTACCCGGAGATTTTCGGAACAAAAACCATATTAGATTGACACTGGGGGGAGTTTGGAGAACTATCAATGTAGTAATATTCAGTACGATTATAGGATTGCATTCAATTTCTCAAGCCACTACTGACACTTTTACCGTTAATTCAATACCTTCCTGTGGGCTGTGAGGAAAATTGTAACTATAGACAAGTTGTTGCATTTCTCAAGTTAAGTTATGATTGTTTAATTTGAATACTAATGATAATAATTATAATTAAGATTACATTTTAGATGATAATTTATTATTATTAAACATACCAATTTTATTTATTATAAAAAAAAAAAAAAATCACAAAACTAAATTAATTTTTAATAAAGATATCAATGGAGTATGAAATGTAAAGAATTCGGTTTTTTTTCTGCTCCCAAAACCCATAAAAAAACGCCGGTGCACTAATTAAGGTACTGAAAAATACCACCACCATATTGCATATAAAAATAATTAAATTTCATGAAATAATAAAAAAAAGCCTCTAAACATTTGTAGCTCATCAGTATAATATATATTTATTAGTATGATGAAAATATTTAAATGAAGAAAAATAATTTTGTTATAATAAATATAATTTTTATCTCAAATTAAATACAACCATGAAAATAACAAAATATGGAAAATAACTAAATAAAACAACTGATAATTTTAGTCTAGTAGTTTGATGTTTTCGTTATTATTTGCCAGGAGATAAAAACTAAGGATTTTTTCGGACATTAAACGATGTGACTGATGGGCTACTTGCAAAAAAAAAAAAAAAAAAAAAAAAATTCTTTACTAATTCCTAGAACTATATAATAGCTAGTTAATAGTAAATTCCAAAATTGATAAGAATTTAATAAAATATTTATCCAGTACTTTTGATCCGAATATTTTCTTCTAAAGTTTTTTCTTTCTATTTTTTCAATGTATTTTCCAATAATAAACCTTTTGAGACTATCTGTTGCATCTTTTTCACAAAGAATAAAAAGGAAAAGGTTTAAAAAAAAGGCTATCTGACCTTATTAAAAGTTCAAACATTCGTTAGACCTCAAATAGATGAAGTTTTTTTCTTTTCTGTAAGTTGCAACTAACTTTTTTCCTATTAATTATATTTGTGAAGATATTTATTGTAGTGTAATATCTTTCATTTATAATTCTATTAGAAATATTTTTATTATTATTAAAATGTTGCATAATGAATTAATTAGATGAATTGCTTGAAAGAGTAAAAGTTTCTACCCAGCTCAACAACAAAAAAATTTCTTCTCTTTTATATATATATATATATATATAGTATAATCATATATATATATATATATATATTATATATATATATATTATATAATATAATATAATATATTATAATATATATATAATATATATATATATATAATATTAAGTATAATAATATATATATACTATTATATATATATATATATATCATAATAATATATATATATATATATAATCAGAAGATACTGTTTCTGTTATTAGCAAAAAAGGGTAATCAGAACATAATAGATTTTATTTGAAAAGTAAAATTTGTAATTAGATATTTTCTTTATTTATGAAATTCCTTAAAATGTAACAGAGCTATTGGTGCTTAAAATGTTCCAAATATTGTCATTTTAAGTACTTTGAGATATTAATTAATACTAAAATGTTAATTTCTATTTAGATCTTTGAAAAAATATGTATTTTTCCCCAACTGACTCTTATTTACACTGGACAATTAGTTAAAAGAGATAATATAACGCACAAAAAATTTCGATTAAATTTACAATTCTCGGTTCGCCTCTAGCAGGGCTTTCAAATTACGTAACTATGTCGAAGACCACAACTATCGTATTACAACCTTTTTACTTCTTTCAAAAATCTTATATTTAAGATGCAGGCATCTCATTAGTTCAGAAAAGATGCTGTCACAGGGTTTACATTAAATAGCGTCATAAGCCTTGGTAACCGTTTTTTCAAAATTCAACGGGATCAAGAATGTCAAACCCCTTATATATATATATATATATAATATAATATATATATATGATATATATATATATAATTATATATATATATATATATATATATATATATATAACCCTATATATATATATATATATTCTATAGAGGTTCACCGAGCTATCGCAAGTCATTTCAGACATGACGTTCAACACATACGATCAGTTTTGCTTGTCTTAATGCCAAACATAACAGGAAAATTTAAAAAGATTTGATATTTCTTACTTGTAATAACAAGCTATAACTTCCAGCGTGATTGACTCTCACTCACATTGTAAGTTTTGGTATAAATAGTCCGTCTGACCAGCCCAGATTCATGCATGGCATGTCATGGCATGACTGTGTATGGAGATCTAAAGAATCCTAGTGTAATAAAACGAGAATTGACTGTGGAATCTTCATCAGAGAGTTGCAGAGGGACTAATCATTGGGCACTAAGATGTCTAACATTCTATATGGACAATTCAGAACCAGATTTTTGCATGGGTTCTACGATGCCTTAACCCTACCCTGTGAAAATATATATATATATATATTATATATATACTATAATATAAAGTTAAATTGTATACATAACATACAAAAGATATTATAAAAATATATATATATATATATATATATATATATATATATATATATATTCTTGTAAAGTCAAACTCGTAGCATTACAGCAAAAGAATTCAAAAACAAAACATTGTGAAAACCACCTTTAAAATTTATAAAACTCTGCAAGATTTTGCAAATGTTTGAAAGCTGAAATTTAAGTATTATGATATTACAGTTATATAAATATAATTTATATATATATTAAAATATATATATAATATATATATATATAATATATACTATATATATATATAGTATAATATCTGAAAAATATATTATATATTAATATAACTATATATATATATATATATATTATTATTTATTTATTTATTATTTATGTATTTATTATTGTATTTAATTATATTTATATTATTTATTTATTTATTATTTTATTTATTTATTTATATTTACTTATATAATATATATATATATATATTATATAATATATATAGTGAGTATAGTTGTGTTGAGTTTAGGTATAAGTGTATATGTAGTGTGGGTGTGTGTGTTGTATTGGTATAGTGTGAGATATGTTAGGTGTGTAGTAGTATTGAGTAGTTAGTAGTAATATTGTGATATAGGTTATAGTGGGTGTATGGGGAATATATAAAGTGTATAGTGTTGTATAGATTGGTGTATGATAGTGATGCGATGAAGTGTATTTGTAGAGTGCTCTGTAGAGTGCTGATTTGAATGTTGCGTAGTGAGGTAGAACTCATGTCACCGATTAATGTTGATAGAATGTAATACAATAGCTAGAAATAGTGATGGCGGTCTGTTGTGATTAAGTGTGAGCGATGGTATTGTTAGTGTTCTTGTGTTTTTCTTTCGTTGTGATATGTGTGATGTATAGGTTATATATGTGAGTGGTATGAGTGTCGTTTTATAAATATATGATAGGTTTGATTATATAAACTACTACATATAATAATAATTGTTTATATATATAATGAAAGCTAGATAAAATTATGATAAATGAAAAGTATTTAGGTAAATAAATAATGTAAATAGTTAATTATATATAAATGTTAAAATATAAGATAAAACAATGAGCAATACTATCTATCCAAGCAGTTAAATGAATTCTATTGATCTTTGATATAAACATAATAGAGAGAGCTAGTGAGAGTAAATAAAGATGTAGTGCACGAAGTGCAATGAGATTAGAGTATTACTGAAGTAGAGAGATATGCGAGGCACGCAAAAGGGCACTACTCGATAGTAGCCTATAGTACAGAACGCCAGCAAGTAACTGATATCGCCAATGGACTCGACATAGCTGTCAGTGATAAAACAAACACATGAGCTATTAAAAATTGATCATGAGACACACAATCTAAAAAACAAGCACTTTATTCTTTAATACGTATAAATTATATAGTATTCCTATGTTAATGTAATATTACTTTAAATAATGCAATTTAGTTATTATGTGACATAGATAAACATTATTCCTAAAACCAAACAACTTATTAAGTATTCCCAAGCGCAAGTATAATAATATATATATAATATATATATATATAACAATATATATATATATATATAATATATATATATATATAATTATATTATATATACTACATAATAATAATATATCAATAATATATATATATATATAACTATGAAATAGGAAGATATATTTGACAAGGAAGTGGTAAAACTGAATTTCAAGTGAATATTTCGTTCCAACTGTCCTGTATAGGATGAGACTTGCAGTTTGATACTCTGAAAATGTAAAAAAGAGTTGAGTTTAGAAATGAAAAGTTTACGAAGATAATTTGTGAATTAAGAAATAGATGAATTAGAAATGTAAGGATAAGGCATATGTGCGGATAGGAGAAATGTCTGATGGAAAGAGCAACATCGAAAGGATACAAGATGGTATGGTCACGTTGCTTAAATGAATATAATAGATTGACTAACGAAGGTTTTAAGTCCGAAGTAGAGGCATGTAGAAGGGTCAAACCCAAATGAAGTTGTTGATGGAGTAAAGACTCTGTAGGAAAGGGATTAGTATGGATGAAGAAAATAGATTAACGCGTATAAGATCAATTGAGACTAATAGTTCAAGGGAAAGTCCGCAAGGTTGAGAATATTGAACAATCATGCACTAGCAAATAGACACAGCATTCCCGATCTCGGCAACTGATCACCACCCCGTATGGCCGGCACGGTAGAGAGTATATTATAGATATTATATATAATATATATATATAGAGATATAATAAATAATATATTATATAGATATAATATAATATATTACATATAAATTATAATATATATATATAGTATATATATATCATCCACATATTAAAAACCAGATTGGGGGAGAGGTGCGTAGCATACACCGGAAAGAAGAAAAGTAGAAAAAACATATATATAAAATAATATAATATTAACTATATATATTACATATACATAAATTATTTAGATATTGATAAATGTAAAATATATATATTTAGTACTAATATATATATAGACCGGAGGACACATCCCATTTTCTTTCTTCCGTCTAGAAAAATTCCATCAACTAAACACCAAGCCGGGGAACCCAACATCCCTGGAGGATCGTCTAGAGACCGGTTGCGTCGGCGGGGTCGCCTCGGCGCAGTGTGGCGCTCATATTTGCTTATGCAATGTAAGAAGTAAATAATGGATATATATATAGCAGACAAATTATATTATTAAAAATAAAAAAATGTTATGCAAAATCGATATATTAAGATAGTACCTATTTATATAGATATTTCATGTATATTATCGTGATATACTGACATATCTTAATTTTTATTTTGGGAAGATATGTACAAATTTACTGTTTAAATCATATTGTTCGATTTTATGATACTTAACAGTTATAAGAATATTAGTATAAACGATGTGAAGTCGTGACAATTGCAAACAAAATCCAGATTCTAGACAAAGAAAGAAAAGAAAACCCAATAAATGTTAGAAATGCAAATTGTGCATATTATTTCCAGTCAACCATTGTATTGTTTGTTTTGTTTTCTTATAATCGAACGTTTTTTTTCCCGAATTCTCCTCTCTCTCCTCTCCTCTTCTCGCTCTCTCTCTCTCCTCTCCTCTTCTCTATATATATATAATAATATATATATATATATAATATATATATATTATATATATATATATAGTAATATATATAATAAATTAGATATAGACATCCTATATGGAAATCTAGATCGATATTTACTCGATTTATGATTTTTTAATAAGCATTGTTTTTTATAAATGGACCGTTTCCCATTCTGCGTTTTGTTCTCCGTTTTTTTTCCTCTTTTTCTTTCTTCTTTCTCCGCTTCCTCCCTTTATAATTTATAATTTATAGTAAATCATAACTTTTCATCAGATTTTAACTTTTATATCACGTATAAATATATATATAGATATATAATTATTATATATATATTATTATAGTAATATATATAATATAAGAGAGAGATGAGACGAGAGAGAGAGAGAGAGAGAGAGAGAAGAGAGAGATGCCGAAAAAAAACGTCGATATAAAAAAACAAAAACAAACAAAAACAATGATCTTAGTTTAAAAAACAATAAAAATGCATTGTTTTTGTTTATTGCTATTGGTTTGTTTCTTTACTTTTTAGCAATATTCTAGCCTTTTTTCTATTATATAGAATTACATCATATACCTAATATTCTATAACTGTTAAGTATCCTCAATAAAACGACCAATATATTTTAAAACCAGTAAAATTTGTACATATCTTCAAAAAACACAAATTAAAGTTTA
>JABUQX010134703.1:0-7500 GCA_015478945.1 Trachelipus rathkii | reverse complement strand
ATAGTATAATATATATATATATAATATATATATAGTATATATATTTTTTAAATTAATTAATATATTATATATATATATATATATAACTATAGTATATATATATATATAATATATATATATATTAATATATATAAATATATAATATATATATATATATAATATATATATATATATATATATATATATATATATATATAATGAATATAGTATATATATATATGTATATGATGTGTGTGTGGTGATGTGTGAGAGAGAGAGAGGAGAGAGAAAGAGAGTAGAGAGAGAGAGAGAAGAGAAGAGAGGAGAGAGAGAGAGAGAGAGAGAGAGAGAGAGAGAGAGAGAGATCTGTATCGTCAGCTACTACTCTCTAGGCCTCCATGTACAGTATATTTATTGATCCATTTTTTTTTGTAATGTTCATTTTTGTGCCATTTTTTATAGAAGGGTGTATCGCAAAGCTACGCTTTAAATATTTATTTCCTCACTGGGCTCTAACGATGCAATTAAAATATTCCTGTAGAGGACTAGTTCTCCCTATAAGAAGAGATGGGCATCATTACAATGAATTGTAATTGTTCTGAATTACATTTGCTTGGCAATAAAGGGCTTGCGTTACCGTTATATCGTAACATTTTAAAAATCTTAAGATGTTAATCTTACACGATGATTTAAACTCACTATGTGTATTTTAACATCTGCAGACTTATCTTCAATTTTCCTTTTATTCATTCAGTGTTCAATAATAGTTTTATTATCTGTCTTCACTGACGGTCCGGCCACAAATGTGATTATAAGAGTCCACCTGCTGCTTCCATGATCGTTCCTTCTTATAATTCTTCCATCCATGAAGATCTGAACATATAGTGATGCTAAATACACTTTCAATAATTTTGATACTCCACCGTAACTAACAGCATACAAATATAATATATTTCGATTCCCGTATTTCACTAGAAATAATGACATTAATGAATACCAATAATACCTTGGTAGCAAAATATTTGACTCTGGTAGAAAACTGATATTAACCTGTTTGACTACATCTCACGTTGCTTTCAGGCCGTACCAATTTTTTAGAAGTTTTTCTCATGTTCTAACTCCCATCACTAATATGTAATTATAGCAGTTTTAACTCTCTTTAGTTGATCTGCAATCATTATGCAGAGTTCAGTCACCAGTTTCTTTCCTAAGTTTTGTGATGTAAATTTATACTTGCTTTAAATTTCATCATGCTCTTAAAGAAACTTCAATTAATAGTTTGTCAGACTTTCTTTTCATCCACGAACAGCGTCTTCTAACACTTTAGTGTGATTAATTATAATTTATAACTCAGCGACCCAGCATAACAGTATTATGTTGTGGAGAGTGGTTGGTGGAACAACTCTACATATTTTCACTCTTATTTTTGTTTTAAAGGTTTGAGGTAAGTTTATCCTTTGTAAATGGTTCAAAATAGTTATATTTTATGACCGATTTATTTATTTCCCTCTATTAATAAAAATATAAATGCTTAATCTTGTCGACGCTCCTCTATAAATAAGTTTTACAAATGGAATCTTCTCATTCCAGATAATTAATAAGAATTTTTTTTTATTATTATTATATTTTATATTGTTTCATATTTCCTGAGCCTTCCACGCGAGAGAAATCTAAAAGAAAAATTATCTCCTCGCAGTTCAGATGCTTTTGAACAATTATAATGCACTTTTAATTAAAGACCAGAATGGAGTGCTTTCCAATAATAACTCTACTCTGATTGGATATTACAATATAAATTTCGCCTATTTTGATGTTGGTGATTTTCCAATAATAACTCTACTCATATTACAATGCAAGTTCCACCTATTTTGATGCTGAATTGAAATTTGTGTAAAAAAAAAACAATCTTCCTTATTCTCTCGTAAACAGTCAAACCGATAGTATTAATTTCTCCCAACCTATCAATTCTGGTAGGCAGGGAAACCAGCCCAAGGTAAACATTAGATTTTGATGTATTTTCTCTGTGTAACCTGTGTATGTTTTAATTATGGAAATAAAAGAAGAAAATATAATTGTTTGAATCACATTTTAATTCAACCTTCAAGTAACATAAATTATTTTGGGCTACACACACACACACACACACATTCACGCACACACACACACCACACACACCACACACACACACACACACATCAAATTATAGAACATTTACTTAAATACATGTATTCTAACCAAAAACTTACGCTAATTTATATAATATAATATATATATATATATAATATATATAATATTGATATATATATAAAAAAACATATAGATATAAATATATATATATATAAATATATATATATATATATATATATATATAATATATATATAATATATATGACTTACCTAATTGCTGAACAAACGGGGTGTTTAAACTGGAAAAGAAAATCTATTATTTCCTTTTTTCTTTTTCTTTTTTATTATATCTTGAGAAATAAATATTTTCCGAAAAAATATTAATTTGGCTTCTAATGGTCATATAAGAGTGTATATATATATATATATAATATACTATATATATATATATATATAATATATATATAATATATATATATATATATATATTATAATAATATATAATATATATATAAAAGTAAAGATTATGAGACCCAAATCGATGGGTTGCCAGAATTCTCATATTAGTCAGAATTTTGTGACGTCTCTCTTTTGTTTCTCGAGATTTCAAATTAATCCATTGGAGCGATTTTTCGTAATTTTTATTTTTAAATTTAATTATTAATAATTTTATATTGTACAACTGTTAAAAATATTTTAAAACTTAAATTTTAAAATTATTTTCAAAATTATTAAGGAAATTCAGTTAATCTATTATTTATTATTATTATTATTATTATTATTATTATTATTATTATTATTATTATTATTATTATTATTATTATTATTATTATTATTATTATTATTATTATTATTATTATTATTATTATTGTTTTTGTTATTATTATATTATTATTATTATTGTTATTGTGATTATTATTATTATTATTATTATTATTATTATTATTATTATTATTATTATTATTATATTATATTACATTATTATTATTATTATTATTATTATTATTATTATTATTATAAGAGATGATTAGCGATCCTTTAGGCGCCTTTTATAAATAACTGACCATTAAACTAAATCTGTTTTAATAAAGTTATTATATAAAATAAAAATTTTAATAATAAAAAAATACTAATTAACAAATATTTAAAATTAAAACTTATGAAAGGCAGCTTCACAAATTTTATTTATTATTGAAGTTTCTACGAGTAAAAACATTATCTTCTACTTGTCACAACATTTTGACAAGTAGAAGAATTCTGGCAACCAATGCATTGATGTGGGTGTCTTTATCTTTACCTGATCCATATATATTATAATATAATATATATGATATATAATAATAAAAATATATATATAGTATAAATATATATATATATATACTTATATATATATATATAAGATATATATATATATAATAGTATATATATAATATATATAATATATAATAATCCTTTGTAATTGCATATGTATAACTTTGAAAAAAACTTTTAGGAAAAATTTTCCATTTTCAATTTTGAAAAATTGCGATTACAGAACAAAATTATATATGAAACTTCGTAATGAAAAGGAAATTACTACCCAAGAGAGTATTAAATTATTATTTTATTAATAATATATAATATATATTAGTATATATATATATATATAATATATATATATATATTATATATATATATATAATATCAGGATTTATGAATGCAAGTGATATTGATGCTTATGTGCGAAACTCCCATATATCTGAGCATAAAATATAATATATATATAAATATTTATATATATAATATATATTATATATATATATATATATATATATATATATATATATATATATATGCGTGTGTATGTGTAGGTGTGTGTGTGTGTGTGAATCGATAAGGAAGTAGGCAAATTGCAGATAACCAAACAACTAAAGGTGTTCGTCCACAGTTTCTTTCCTAAGTTTAGTAATAAAGAGACAAAATCTTGAACACACTTCCTTTTTCTAATTTTCCCCACTTCGTATGAACCTAAACACTTTCAAACACCTTTTATCAGTTCATGTCGACCCTTAATTCCATGTCCTCTTATTTGTATTTCCCAGCTTTAGTGGGTTCTATGAGGGCCTTTGTGATCTTTCCAGCCAGAGGAAATGAAGAAAAGAATTTATAGAGGTTTTGACAATAAATAAATAATCATTTGCATATATCTCTAATTCAGCTCTTTAAATTTTTAGGTTTTAGACTCCCCCAAGGGACATTACCATAAAAAAGGAAAAATGAAAGAAAGAAAATTAAAACAATTAAAAGTCGAAATATAGAAGTCAAAACTTTCGAAAGATGTTGAAAGTTTTGGAGTCATTAATTATTACGAATTCATAAGCTCAATACATGATTCGTACATTCCTACTTAAATATGCTTATGTTATACAGAATATATATATATATATATATATATATATATATATGATAATATAATATATCATATATAATAAATAATATATTATATATTATAATATCTAGATATTTACTTTCTACAAATCTGTTTTGATATATATACTAGTATATTTATATCTTGTAGTATGAAGTACTATATATATATATTAAAGTATATATAAATATATTGAATATTTTATAATTTAATTATATAATATATAATAATATTATATATATATAACTTAGTATATATATATAGTATATATATATATATATTTAATGTATATACAGAATATATATATATAATATGATATATATATTATATTCTAAATTCTTGGACTAGTTAAACTTAAATTTAAATACATTTTCTCTTCTTCAGGTTTCTCTGAAATCATAGTTTATAATTTCAACGGTTCACCACAGCCAATGACATTCCTTTATTTCTCAAGATACAGATATATTTGTTTTACCATGAAATGACTACTGCTTCCATGAGAGAGGACCTCGGAGTATGCTGAGCTCACTACTGAGGTATTTCTCTCTGGCATGGAGGAGTACATTTCATATTCTTTCTCCTTCACCTAACCTAACCAACCTGGTTAACACTACTTCTCGTTTTATTTGTTAAACGCCGCTGCCTTCAGAATTACCTTCGTCTTGCGGAGCTCAAGTCCTCGCACATATAAAAAATGTTAAAACAGAAAAAGTGTTGTAGAATGAGTGTAAAAATGTAATCTTTCCTCTAGGTAGAAAATGTATTAACCTTTCTGGTTCCTCTTCCTCTCGTCCTTTCTGTGGTTCCTTTTCCTCTCGTCCTTTCTGGTTTCTCTTCCTCTCGTCCTTTCTGTCCTCTTCCTCTCGTCCTATTCTGTTTCTCTTCCTCTCGCCCTTTCTGTTTCTCTTCCTCTCGTCCTTTCTGGTTCCTCTTCCTCTCGTCCTTTCTGGTTTCTCTTCCTCTCGTCCTTTCTGTGGTTCCTCTTTCTCTCGTCCTTTCTGGTTTCTCTTCCTCTCGTCCTTTCTGTGGTTCCTCTTTTTCTCGTCCTTTCTGGTTTCTCTTCCTCTCGTCCTTTCTGGTTCCTCTTCCTCTCGTCCTTTCTGTGGTTCCTCTTCCTCTCGTCCTTTCTGGTTTCTCTTCCTCTCGTCCATTCTGGTTCCTCTTCCTCTCATCCTTTCTGTCATTTTGCAAAAAAAAATGTTAACTATCTTTTCTTCTTCCTGTATCCCTCCTTTAGAGTCTTCTTCCGACGGCAGAACTGCCGTTTTTTCTATCACTAAAGCTGAACTTTTCCCTCAAACCTTTGCCTCTAATTCTACCTTAGATGATTCCGTTACTATGCTTAACGTTGTAATTTCTTTTAAAGATGTTACTTCCTCTTTCTCTGAGCTTAAACTAAGAAGGCCTACTGTTCTGATAGTGTTTTTCCTGTGGTTCTCTAAACTTTAGCCTCCAAGCTTGCACCCTACCTTGGTAATTTATTTCGTCTCTGCTTATCAACTTCGACCTTCCCCTACTGCTGGAAACCTGGTCTCATTCGACCTCTGCCGTAAAAAGGGGAGGGACCCTCTCAACCCTCTAAAGGAAGGACTCCCTCAACCCTCTAAAAGAGGGACTCCCTCTCAACCCTCTAAAAGAAGGACTCCCTCAACCCTCTAAAAGAGGAACTCCCTCTTAACCCTCTAAAAGAGGGACTCTCTCAACCTTCTAAAAGTGGGACTCCCTCTCAACCCTCTAAAAGAGGGACTCCCTCTCAACCCTTAAATTATCGTCGTATCGTTTTAATCTCTGTTCTTTCTAAAGTTTTCAAATCTATCCTTAAGACGAAGATTTGGAGACTACTTAATTTTTCAAATCTTATCTATGATCTTCTTCAGTATGGCTTTCGCAAGGATAGTTCCCTTCTTTTTGATTCTTGGTCCTCAGTCATTTAGCATTTCGGTGAATCTTTTGCTGTGGCGCTGGACATTAAAGAAAGGTTCTGTCACAAACCTCTATGATTTTAAATTTTCCTCCTTATGTTGTCTATACTACTCTCTGACTTTCTTTCCGGTCGTTCTTTAGCAGCTGTTGTAGACGGTCACTGTTCATCTTTTAAGTTTATATCAGGGTTCTCTCATATCCCCAACTCTTTCTGCTTTTCATTAATGGAGTATCAACTCCTAAGTCAACGACTTCACTCTTCTACACTCATTTCAATTTGAAAGATGTCCAATCCAACAGCAAGTGGTTCACGCTAAGGAGACGGCCTTGGTGCAGCTAACCTCTGAACTTTTTCCAATTTCTAATTGGGGCATTGAGAACATGGCTGTTTTCAATACCTCAAAAGCTACTACTACTACTACTACTACTACTACTACTACTACTACTACTACTACTACTACTACTACTACTACTACTACTACTACTACTACTACTACTATTCAACATAAGCTCCCACACAACTACAAAATCTTCGAAAACATACAATTCAAACCTTCGTCTGTCCTTAATATTCTTGGTGTTTCTTTTTCTCGTGACCTATATTGAAAGGATCTCTCTCTCTCTCTCTCTCTCTCTCTCTCTCTCTTTCTAAACAAGCTTCTAAGAGGTTGGGTGTTCTGAAGCGCCTTCAGAATTTCTTCACGCCACCCCAGTTGTTTCCTCTTTATAGGGACATCGTTTACCACTGCATGGAGTATGCCTCACACATCTAGCTAGGGTAGTTTCACTCACACAGCTTTTATTAAAAAAGTGGAGTCATCTTATGAACTCTCCAACTTTTACTAACTCTCTCCAGTCTCTTTCTACCTCTCGAATTGTTACGTCAATCTACTTTTTTTTTTCGCTATTACAACTCTTCAATCCCATACCTCCTCCATTGAGAAAAGTTCTTATGACACGTTTTGCTACACAGTCTCATACTTTCTCAATCCAACTATTTTACCCCAGACTTAATCGCTATGCTCAATATTACAAGAACTCCATTGCTAAAGTCTTATCTCTCT
>JABUQX010134702.1:17500-32841 GCA_015478945.1 Trachelipus rathkii | reverse complement strand
AAATTCCTTTAATATTCTGTCTTGTAGGCTTTCTCCAATGAGGCCCTTATTTATTCTCTTGAGGCTTTTCAATGAGCCTTAGTAATAATTCTCTCTGAGGCTTTTCAAGAGAGCCTGTATTTTAATCTGTGTGGCCTTTCATTGAGCCTTATATAATATGGTTACAAGTATCACTGTATTGTTATTTAATTATCATTCATTGGGAATTATCTATGAAATCTTTCTATGATTATTAATCATTCTATCTCTTCTTTTATTTTTCTTCCTGTGTAATAAAACAACACTACTTGCAAATTTAACTTTTTATTTCCGTTTCCTCTTCTTTAAGATTAATGTGATGAAGAAGGTCTATTGTTTAGTAGAGTAGCAAAAGATGTTTACTAATAAATCCATTCCAAGTCTCCAGTTCTTCAGTTATTACCACACTAAAAGGTAACTGGGTTATATATGTGGTGTGCCTCAAAAGAGTAGATAACTTCTCCTATAGGACTGCTCATCTGAGGTCCAATCCCTTGGACTATTAATATTAGCTTCTTTAGAGACAGTTTAAATCTTCCTATCTTTTTCTATTTCCTTAATCAGTCCCGAATCAACAGGTTGTGCTCCCTAAATCTAGTAGGCTTTGAACTTCAACCTCGTTCTGACCTTTGGGTAGAAAATATGAAAAAAAATTGAATGGACCATTCTGAATGAATGAATTCTTACAGCAAAGAAGCTGGAGGTTACTATAAAACGTCACTTTTTTAAGCTTCAAGTATTATCTTTAATTTACTCTTCTATTTCCTTTTCTTCATTTAGTTTTTTATTTCGAGCAAAAACGTTCCTCTCTTGTAGAGAAGTCTGCTTGTAAAAACTGTTCATTTTCTTCTTCATTCAGTTCGCATGGTAAACATTTTATAAAATCAGCCTGATATTTATTAATCAATACTTTCATATTTTTTCTTCAAATGGATGAAGCTGGTAATTTTAGGTAAGAGTTTGATCTTCTTGGTAGTTGAATACATTTTTTACCCTCGACTTTTCGAGCCTTTACCTTATCAAATCAGTGTTATTGATATGTAATTACCATATTATATGTTTCAAGTCCTTCAATTAAGGGCATCCACACCAGAGAGAGCGCATTCTTACATTTAGACGTACGAACCACGACATGCGTACAATTCTCTTACAAATACTCATGCAAAATATGTGGTATTCCAACCACAGTTTCTAGAATGATGCCCTAAAGATTCACATTTTTAGGCAATAGTCCATTGACTTTATCTCTTTACTGGAGGTTTCATTCACCTCACTCCTTGATGATGTCACACGCCTACAGAGGGTGAGAACCAGTGTTTATCGCTTCTTTTTTTACCCCATTCCAGTTAGTACAGAAATGCAAACCAAAAATATGAAATGTCTTCTTTAAACTACTGTTATATAGTGCTATTGTTCTCTGTATAGAATTCTCTAGCTATATTTCTTCTATCTTGTTCTGCTACTCCTATGGTTAGTATTGACAAACTCCTTCCCTATCCGCGCTGAGTTTCTCCAAACAATTTCTACGAAAACTCAAGTCTGGAATACGCACTTTTAAAAACCCTTTCTCTAAGTCTCGATGATCTCTGAGTTTTCCTACATCTCTAAAATCTTAGTCTATTAAATATTTATCTGTATGAGAAGCTCAATCCAAAGGAGTCTCGAATATCGATAGTTTTCTCTGATACTCCTTTTCCACAAAGGAGATTCTTCAAGTCAAACAGAATTCAGTGAGAGTTACATGTGGCTTTCTGCTAAATTTCATGAACTGTTTCAAAAAACAGAAGATTGTCTCGGCTTTTTTCTGGTTTCGAGAAAATCTTTCATTGAACAAAAAGTACTTAGGGTCTTTGCACCTAGAAAAAAACATGCTATCTTTCGAATATATTGGCGGGCTCTGATGTGAACAGAAGAGATTTGTGTCTTAGCATAGTCTATTTTCTGTCTTTCAGTTATTAGGCCTAACGTATCTTCTCTTGTAACGTAGAAAGATATTCTTCAAATTTAATGCTACCCAAGGCTGTGTCTTGGTATTTCTGTCCATACAATTTAATCTTTAGCTAAATTCTGGAAAATGGAGGGGTAAACGCAGCGTTTGGATAATATCTCCATATAAGGGGGTCCCATATGGATATGGATTGTAACCAGGTTGCATTGTTGGAAGGGTTGTTGCAGCCTGTGGGAGGTGGCTGCATTTACTAAGGGATTATTAAAATATTTTGGACGATTGGCCCCACGGATTCTGGTTGTCCTCCATAATAGGAGTATCACTTGTTGGGTTCTGTCCCCAAGTTCACTAACTCACTTCTATTGTTAAAAATTTCTGTTTGGCCATTCCAGAAAGGTATGTTTTCTTTTATTTGAAGGGGGACGTGCCCCCGATGTATTAATGATATATTAAAAGTATTGTCCAAAACACTTTGTCTTTTGGAGCACCTTAGGTATTCTTTTTATTCTGTATTTCCTGGTTGATGCCAATCCAAAGCTGTTCTGATTTGGGTTTAAAGACATTGTATCAATATTAGAGGAGTAGATATACTCGTGATGTCCGTATACTTCTTTGTGGTGTGGGTTCCTTATCTTGGTTTAAGTCCCAGTATTTCTCTTCTGTTTTCTGTCCATCAGTAGTTTTTACTTCTGTTATATCATGATCTTCATCTTTATTAACATCTTCTGTATTATCTGTTTTATTTGTATCATCCATTGTCCTCATCCATGTTCTCTGTTGAAATCTTTATTTTCTAAGTCTTTATTATCCCCTTCAGCTCCTCTGAATCCATTAGGGTCAACTGGTCGGCTATAGCCCTTTGAACCAAGTAGCAGAGAATGAGAAACAAGGTAGAAAGTACGAAGACGGTAAAGGCTATTGGTTCAAACATAGTCATGATTAAACTTTAATAATTCAAGTTATCAATTTATAAAGTTTCTGAATATTAAAACATTAAATAGATTTATTTCTATAATGATTTTCTAAAAAAAAAATTCTAAGTTTCAAAATGTTTCTAAAAAATTTATTAAAAAACACTAAGTTTCCAAAAATATTTTTTCAAAAATTTCAAAATATGTTCAAACTGTTTTCATATTTTTCCAAAAATTTTTATGTTCAAAGAAAAATATTTATTCACTATTAAAATTAAAATTCTATAATTTTCACTATTAAATTTAAAATTTAAAATTAATCACTTTAGTTCAAATTTCTAAGTTCAAATTAAAATAATTTTCTTTCAAATTATTTAAAAATTTCAAGTTCAAAAATAAAAAGATTTTCTTTCAAAATATTAAAAAAAATATCTAAAGATCGAAATTGTAAAGCAAAAAATAATTTTCTTTTCAATATTATTAATTATCGATATTATAATTTCAAAATAAAATAATTTTCTTTCAAAATTATTTAAAAATTATCAAAGTTCTATTGATTAATTATATTAATTAGTTTTCTGTACTGTAATTAAGAAATTCAGAGGATAAATGTTCCTTAAATGTTAAAGGTCATTTTCTGGACCTTATTCTGTCAAAGGTTATAACCCTTATTTGTTTCTAATGTTCTTCAAAGTTCTCAAAATTGTTCTACTAGTTTGTCTATTACTGTTTCTGGATTTGAAATCAATCAATTTATATACCAACAAATTATTTTTCCAATTCTGTTATAATTGGTGGTTTTTTATAATCTCTGTTGCAGTAGAATAATTTTAAAATGTTTCAGGTCAGTAAAATAAATTTTCATTTTTTCTGTAGTAAATATAACAATTTCAGTTTATTTTTTATGTCAAAAAACAATTTCTAATGTTTTATATCAAAAAATATAATTATTTTCTGATCTACTTGTGGATGAGGCATTTCTGGTCGGTTGACTTTTTTGACCTTTTTTCTGACCTTTTGACCTTTGGTGACCTTTTGACCTTTGGTGACCTTTCCGTGACCTTTGGTGACCTTTGGTGACCTTTGGTGACCTTGGTCTTAGTAATACTTTCTGGGTGGTCTGGGGTCTGGCCCAAAAGGTTTTACCTCACTTGGTAATTATTAATATTGATTTTACCCTAATCGAATGGGTTTATGTTTGTAAGAATAATTTTTTAGTTTAAAACCCTAAAAAAAAAAATAAAAAAAAACTTTTATTTTCACTTTAATATGAAAAAAAAACACTTGGCTCCTTAGCCACACTAAAAAAAAAAACGGTGTTAAAAAAACGGGTTAAAAAAAAATCGATCGGTTAAAAAAAAAACATCGATTTCGTTGTTTTTTACCACCTGTAAATATTCGCGGGGCTACGAAAAATATAATTAATGCATAATTATAATGAAAAAGTAATTAATAAATTTATATAATAACGGAAAAAGAAATTATAATTATATTAATATATATATATATATATATATAATATATTTATATATATAATATACTTATATATACTATATATATATATATTATATATATATATTAATAATATATATATATATATATATAATAATTTTAATATTATATATATATATCATATATATATATATATAAATATAATATATATCGATGATTTCAGAACAATGAAGACTCCCCAATTGTGACAGAGCGGTAAAATGTTTTCGAAATGGGGAAAGAAATGAGAAGAAATGAGGGGATCAATGGGCCAAAATTTCAATCCCGCTTCTCTGAGCAATTATCCCTTCCCTGAATGCATTCTCCCACCAGTTGCCGTTTTTTCTCCCCTTCCTCAATTTCCTGATTTCTAGGACATACAACTCTTATTCATATATTATACTGAATGAATCTTAGAAACGAATTCACGAACACACTTTTGACATAACTACTTTCTTGCTTGTCTTATTATTACTGCTGCTATTTTTAGATTTTACTAATCTTTCTATAGCTCTAATTCTGTAATTTTATAATTAACTAAATTTTTTTACGGAAGAAGATAACGTATCTAATTCTATAGTTTTAGTAAAATAAAAAAAATTAATTTAACTCTCGTAATTAATTAATTAAAGGTAATTTACATTAATTCTAATATATATCTTAAAAAAAACTTCCCTCAGAACCATATAAAAGAAAAATAAATGAGTTTAAACGATTTTTATATTATGTTTTTTTGTTAGTTTTGCTATAACAAAAAAAATCAGAGAAAACTTAACTTTAAAAATAATAATCACAAATATCAAACACAATAATTTATTATATACGTCTCTGAGTGATCTTTTTTCGAATTATTACACCAAAAAATGAAGTAGCCTTTTTCCTCTAACGGGTTTATGGTGAATTTTATATCTGTCACCCATTTGTTAAAATTTTCTTGTTAATGAAAACAATAACATTTGTATTATTTATATATTATTTAACATTTTTATTTTGTGTTTAAGATCCAATTGAAAACTAAGTATTAAACAAACCTTAGCATTATATATTATTATTGGTAATGCACAAAAAACCACACCAATTAAAGGCCCATCCCATGGCATTGATATTTTGTTATGTATATATTATACCCTTTGATTTAGTTATTATTTTTTCATCTATAATTTAACATATGTTATGTTGATGATAAGTGAATGTCATATTTTTGTGAATATAAAATTATATTAATTCCTTGTATCTATCCTAAAATAAGTCTGGATTGAATTCTTCCCAATCTCCTCCTTTATATATATCTGCCTGGCCAATAAGGTTTTACTGGTGTATTATGTGTTCTTCGTGGTGACCTGTCTCGTATTTATGGTCATTCCTAGTATTAATTCGAATACTCTGTTATTATTATAGTTTTTGCTTCGAGGCGCTCCCAAGGAGAAGTAGTCCCATAGAATGGTAGCCGTCACCAGCTCTTGACTCTTCCTAAACGCGGCCTTTGTCTTAATAAGTCAGTAATTAACGCTGCCGTTTTGGATCTCCATGGTGTCTCCTCAAAGCCCTATTAAGGTGTCACAATGTTCCCAATTTGATTATTAAATGTGAGTCGATTGTCACAAAAATTTAAGCCCCATCTCAACATCCGCTGGAAAGCGCAAGGCCAATCTGCGCCCCAGATTTTTACTAAATTAAACCTCCTCATCGACCCAACCTAGCAGTAGTATAGGTAATAAACCGCGTCTAAATTCCCTTAAATATTTTTATTACCATCCCTTAACTAAAACCAAAAAACAGTTACTATAAAAATATAGATCTTTAAAATATAAAAACTTTCTTTTCACAAAAATTAAATATAAAATAGAAAATAGGAAATTAATCCAGATATTAAGTTAAATTGCATATATTTAATAAAGAATTATATGCCTGACATTAATAATAAATTAATTCTAGTGATATAAGTAAAGTACATATTCCAATATAACAATCTATTTCAAAACATTTATTATATTATTAAAACATATAAATTCATCTCTAAATTATATATATATATTTCTAAAAATAATTAAAAGTATTGATTATAATTAATAATTATTTATAATATACCAATGTAAATTATCTAAAATATAAATTTCAAATATAATATATATTTCATTAAATAGAATACATTTTTTAATTTTAAAACAATTTAAATATGAAAGTTACGAATAAACTTTAAAATAATATTTCAAGATTAATTATTTATTATTATTAATTAACCATTTTAATTATAATTTATATTTATATATTATTATTATTATAATTAATTATTTATATTTATTTATAATTATATTAATTATTATTATTATATATTATTATAATATTATATTATTATTATTATTTCTTATTAACTTAATATTTGTTATTCTATCGTATCATCACACATAATTATGTTTATATTTATTATTATTCTGATATTTTTTTTGATTATTTATTATTATTATGTTCGCCCATTATTATTATTATTTATTATTCCAAAGTATTAATATTTTTATTTGTAAGGGATGGAAGTTGACTGTCGTGAAAACTTCCGTCTATATTGCCTAATCTCTGAAAGAATCTATCTTCTGTTTTATTATCATCTTTATTATGCTGAAATTTTATAAAAATGTAGGAGATTAACAGTGAGATATCGATTTGCATGAAGTCAATTAATGATGAAATTTATATATATTACAAATAACTTATAATATAATAAGGTAATGATAAAGTATAATACTTAATATCAATACCCGAGTAATAAATACTAAAGAGTGATAAATAACATTGGTTTGAACTTAGCCCTCAATAATATTCTGAATAAGGTGTATATATATAGTATATACTTAAGCAAAATTTCAGCCCTCTTTAAAAAAATTTTATTAGATATTCTACATAATCTAATTGTTGATAATATAATCTTAATATTTTATGATTAAAGTGTAGTTGATCAAAAGTAATTAGTTTAAAAATGCATCTAAATATAGTATGATGTGTTAACTTCGTAACACGTTAAAAGCGAAAGTGTGTTTACACTAGACACAAGCGAATTAGATCAGATTTGAATTTTTTCGTAGCGGATACTGCTAGAGATCCTAGAGTTTTCCTGTTACAGTCTGGTTATTCTAGAAAGATAACAGATCAAGGAAACGAAATGGATATTCTTATTGGTCCTAGGCTTCATTTTTTCAATAATAGAGAATCGGTCGTCTCGATTAATCCTCCTCTTTTCAAAATTTCGTCCTTAATCGTCGTTGTCAAATGTGAAGTGCTGCTCTCTGCGATTCTTGACTTGACGTGCGTTACTTCAGGTAACACTGGATATATTCATCTTACTTAAATCTCAAGAATTTTGAATATCGAAATGGATTCTAGATTAGGAATGGATTTATTTCTCGCACATATTCGAACAACTTTATGGGCTCTAACATACTTAACGAGGTTGTGTACGTGTTGTTCGATCTAATCTTCGATCACGGTTGTACACAGGCTTTGAACGATCAAAAAGCTAGAAGAAAGGTGTCGTCTGAATTGCTCAGCACAAGATATTATATACACAAAGCAACCATGTTTAAAACGGAATAAAGGAGATGTTGACATATAAGAGAGCTAATTCTGTGTAGTCCGAAAGTGAACACACAGACTATGTAAAGTGTATTGTGTGTTGATAGAAATAAGTATGGCTTCTAAATCTCACTCTGTTATCAAATAAGGATATTAATTAGATCAAATATTAAATAATGAGAAATAATTTAAAATAATATATGTGTAAAAGGAGAGAAGTCGTAGTAAAGTAAGTTCCACCATTGAAAGTCGGAGCAAAAGCAAATTATAGTTCATTACTCAGTTATTAAGCCAAACTGAGTACAACTAGTAAGAGTCTAGGTATAAGTCTTAATGTATAATAATTCTGGATATATATATGATCGGTTATAAGTCGGTTCTATATAATGTCGTGAGTATATATAATAGTCGTGAGGTGAATATTATTAATATATAATAATAATATATATAAGTCGGGTATATAATAAAGTCGGAGTCGGGTAATAAGTCGGATCGGATGGAATTAATATAAGTCTGAGTGTGAAGTACGTGATATAATGATTAAAACAGAGTACAGAGTACAAGTGAAGTCAGAGTACAGTATAATAGGCAGTATTCATGAAGTCATAATGAATGATCAGTAGGTCAGTGAGTTACAGAGTCAAGACTAGTCAGTGTATAAGTACAGTGAATTGATCAGAGATCAAGTGTGATTAACTCAAGTATAGAATAAGTTCTAAAGAAGCTACGTGTATAAACAAGAGTCTTTAGAAATCGTATAGCTAATTATTACAACTATCACTAAAAAAATCAGTGGACAGTTAGTCAGTGGAGGCACCTCTCCAACACCACTGTAATCTAGTTTCGCCTAAAATAAAAATTATTATTAGTGATTTCCCTATAATTAGTGGATCGTCTGCTGAGATAACGATCTCTTTAGTTAGGATTATTTTCGATCTGTGGAAAATTGATAGGACATTATCCGGTTGCGGGTTGGCTTAGAGTTATAAGTAGTAATATAAAAACTAACAGATTTTATATTATTTTTCCTAAAGTTTAATGTTTTTCAACGTCATATTGGATTGACGTCAAGTAGTTTGAGGAATTGTTACCCAGCTGATTCTTGTGATACCATTTAGTTTATTGCCCGCTAACTCTCCAGTAATCCGGGATAAGCTTTGGGCTGCCAAAGCTATTATCATAGAGGCCGTAACTTGTTGATAATTCAAGCTGAAGAAAAGAACACATTAATTGAGGAGTAATTTACACAAGCAAATAATAGAAATACACGGACAATTTGCGACAGATAAGATAATTCGTAATAGAGATAAAAGAAGTAACAGATGGAAGACTGGAATATAAAGAATATACGATAAAGTGATGTTCGTTAATAAGTATACTTCAAAATAGTTTGTTCGCGTGTTATAATGACAGTATAGATGACCAATTGCTAAACATAGAGCTTCGGTATAATTTTATTATTATTAATTTTTTTTTTAGTTATATAAGTTTTTTTAGTTTCTACGAAATAGTGTACTTGAGGTAATCGAGTTTAATAAAATATAGTTATCAAATTAGTGAGATAATCATATTCATACTACATATATTTGCAATATACATATAATGAAATGGTTATTCGCATGTACAATATGCTATAAGTGAATAACGAGTGTGATCTTGGAAAATATGTGAGAAATTTTTAACCAAAACCCTTATAACAATATCCGAGGAATAAAGCCCACTAAAGGATCTAAATATACTTTAAATTATTTTCTATTTGTCTATGACTGGAAATAATGTAGATATTTATGCTTGCTTAGTATTTTTATCTTTTAAATAAAATTTTTCTGCGGTTAATTTATCCTTTAAATATTATCAATTTTATTATAGATATTTAGACCATTTTAATTATTACGTTTAGTCTAAAGTCATTTATTTAATTATGAATAATTATTATTTATAATTACTTATATTTTTAAATTTTTATTAATTATTATTAATTAATTTTAATGTAAATATAATAAAGGTTTTATTTTATAATTTGCTAAATATTTAATATAATATGTGAAATATTGAGCTATTTTTTTCTATGATTTTATTATAACTAGTTATTTGTATGTTTTTTATATATAAAATTTTATATAATGATTAACTTTAAGTATATATTTTATATATTTAGAAACGTATACTTTTATAATTTATTTATATAAATATGTCTTTTATTATTCATTTTTTAAATATTTATTTTACTTTTATAATTTTATGAATATTTATATTTTAATTTAAATAAATATAAATTGCTTGTAGACCATTTTTCTATTATTCTGAATCTTTCGGATAATAAATTTATTTTGTCTTATAATAAAATAAATTTTTAATATAACATTTCATTTTAAATACAATAATTCACTAAATGAACTTATATAATATATTTTATCTAAAATTTATATTAACGGTAATAAGAATATGAAATAAATAAATATTAAGAATTATCATAAATTTACTAAATACTCCTAATACTATAAAAGTAAAAGCATAGGTATAAAGCACTAAAAGTCTAAAGTAAAATCAACAAAAATACCCACCCTTACCCTTTAACCTCATATAAACTCATTACACATTATTTAAATTATGATCTAATACTTAGATAATTATTGCTCATTAAAATAATTACATAATAATTTTTGTTTATTTATATAAACATAAATATATAGCATAAAAAATAAATTCTTTGAATTAAATAAATATCAAATTTAATAAAGTTAATAAAGTGTAAAAATATTTTTAATTGACCATAAAGCAGTGAGTACAATAATGATACTTATAATGCATGAAGCAAATTGTTATAATAATCCTGGTTAAGAAAATATAGAATTTGATATGGCTTATATAATAACTAGTTTTTATAACTATTGTCCTATAGTAATAAGCTAAACCTACATACAGGTGGCTTTAAGAAATTTTCTGGTGAAAACTCAATTATAAACCTTAACCATAAATAATCGACTATATGACGAAGTTAAGTTTTACAAATTTTATACATTAATAGTTAATACTAAGCAATAGTGAACGATATTTCTATAACAGTTCTTAATCGCGACTTCTAATATCAAATAGCATTTAGTAAGTAAAATTTCTAACATATAAAAATTATATCACAGAATTAAAATGCAATTACCTTAAAGCCGTAATTAGAGTCTTAAGACCTTGCTTATCTTTAATAATGAAACCCTTGTAGTCCAATTTGGCAATAACTCCTCTAGGAGTGATATTTGGCGCTACCTCTAAAACACCTTTCATGAAATTCTCTACATTCCATGTTCCAAGAGGCCCTGACGCTCCTGACCCAGACTGGTTTGGTACTTCTGTTTCGTTGCTCAAGCCACTTTGAGATCTTCCAGGTGGACCAACTATTTTGTCTTTTGAGTCCATCCATAATGAACTAGGATCATTTATACTCGGAAAACAAAATATATATTCAATATATATATATATATATATATATATATATATATATATATATATATATATATATATATATATATATATATATATATAAAAGAAAAGAGAAGATATTTTTTTGAAGAGAGAGAGAGAGAGAGAGAGAGAGAGAGAGAGAGAGAGAGAGAGAGAGAGAGAGAGAGAGAGAGAGAGAGAGAGAGAGAGAGAGAGAGAGAGAGAGAGAGAGAGAGAGAGAGAGAGAGAGAGAGAGAGAGAGAGAGAGAGAGAGAGAGAGAGAGAGAGAGAGAGATTTTTTTTTTTTTTTTTTTTTTTTTTTTGAGAGATATATAGACTCCCAGAGAGAGAGAGAGAGAGAGAGAGAGAGAGAGAGAGAGAGAGAGAGAGAGGGAGAAGAGAGAGAGAGAGAGAGAGAGAGAGAGAGAGAGAGAGAGAGAGAGAGAGAGAGCTGCAAATTGTAAATGAAAGCTCCCGCATTAAAGGAACGGAATTAACTCCTCTGAAATATCCCATCCCGAATCTTATAGCAAAAAACAGCAAGAAAAATGGAAAACCCAATTTCAATAATAATCATGTAAAAATTTTTAAAACGAACTCTCTTAAAACCTTTTTAACTTAAAAATATAGCAATATATTTCTATTATTTTAACATTTTAAATGTCTAAAAATTTTGAAATTTTTTTATAAAAATATAACAAATATACCCGGATGCCCATCTTTGAAATTTTCAAATGACAAAGCCTTAGTCAATAAACCAATTCAAATTATATATTATCAAATACTAAGCTTTGATAAAAAAAAAAATTAAAAACAATCATTTATAGAAATGCTGCATTAGTTTATAACTAGGGTATATATATATATATATATATATATATATATATATATATACTCTTATATATATATATATATATATATATATATATATATATACTATATATATATATATAAAACTTATAAATGTATCTATCTCGCTATTCACGTCATTTAGTAAACAGAGAAAATTTCAAGAATTTGAAAATAAGTAATAAATAATCTTATATACAAAAACCATACTAGCTTGCCATGATTAAATTGTGTAGTTCATAACTTGTAGTAAAGGCCTACTACTATTTATACTATTTTGTTCATAAGGAAATGACTAAAAAGTAAAACGATTAAAACTTACCTGCTCTGACTGAATTCCATTTTGTCTTTTAACCATAATACCAAGAACTTTAGCCACTGCTGCATTCGTAATATTATCACTACCTATATTTGCCAAATTGGCGCGACATTCTTCAAGAGTATTACAAAAGTTGCTACCAAGTTCAAGAATGTAGTCAGACAGGGATCCGTACAACTAAAAATTATATATATATATATATATATATATATATATATATATATATATATATATATATATATATATATATATAGGCTTATATGTATTTCATTAACAGCAAAATATCATTTTTTTCAATCAGATATGGATTCATTGATTTTTTGTATTTTGGTTTATGTTTCTAAAATTACAAATTTGTTTTCTTTCAGTTTTATTGTCAATTGTGTATATATATATATATATATATATATATATATATATATATATATATATATATATATATATATATATATATATATATATATATATATATATATATATATATATATATATATATATATATATATATATATATATATATATATATATATATATATATATATATATATATAGTAAATAAAGAATTATTGTGGGAAGATAAAGAAAATTTGCCTCCTCTGGGGTCGAACCAACGCATGTTTCGACTTAGACAGACATACTCGGACGCTTTACCGACTGAGCCATCCTCTAACAATTTTGAAATGTTAGAGGATGGCTCAATCGGCTTACCCAGTCGCAACATGCGTTGGTTCGACCCAAGAGGAGGCAATTTTCTTTATCTTCCCACAATAGTTCTTTATTTACTATACAAATACTATACTATTTAACCACGTATGCAGAAGCATACTGAGTGTTTTTTTTATCCTATTCTTTATCAATGGTAAATTGTTACAAACATATCAAAAAAATCGAATTATGTAATTATAAACCATAACGAATGATGCACAAAGTACTTATTAGAGTTCTTAAAAATTTCATATCAAAATAACTTACTGGTTGTTCAGAATTTACCAAATACTTTGCCATATTGGTAAAAGGTTCCACAGTCAGCTTTTCCATCAAAGGATTAGCTTCTGGGTATAGAAAGGGAAGGAGTACCAAAGGCACTTTAGACCTTGGAAACTCCTTCTTCAAAGTTAGGGTTACTTCTGCCCAATTTATTGAAGGACTCTCTTCTGCTACAATTTGAAGTTCTACAAAAACCCAATGTAATAATCCAGATGGGTGGTTCAGAGGGTCTTTTCCGCCTCCTCCTCCACCTCCGTTATTACCTTACAATAATATATATATATATATATATATATATATATATATATATATATATATATATATATATATATATATATATATATATATATATATATATATATATATATATATTACTAAAATACGAGTATTAACTACCATATATATTTAAAAATTATTATTTTTTACCTTTCTGGACGCAACTTCTAATAAAGTCTGGTAATTTTGCTTTTAGCAATAAAAAAATATGCTTATTTAAATCTTTGTTAGTACACTGCAGCAAATGAACACAAATAATCACTTCCTGAATTATAGAAAATGTAAATGTTTTTAATACTCCAGGAATAGAAGCTTCAGAAAATGTCTTTGAGCCTAAAGACGTAAAAAAATTTATTATTGCACTCGCAAACCCTGTAGCAAATCGCTCTATAGGTATAAAGGTGGCAAGTTGCTGAATTAGCAATACAAGGACTGTTATTGTGGAACTACTGATACTGAAGCTGTTTTCTTCTTTCTGAAATAATAATAATAATAATAATAATAATAATAATAATAATAATAATAATAATAATAATAAAATAAATAATAAAATAATGTTTTCTCTCTGAAATAATAATAATAATAATAATAATAATAATAAAATAATAATAATGAAATAATGTTTTCTTTCAGAAATATTAATAATAATAATAATAATAATAATAAATAATAATAAAATAATAAAATAAAATAATAACAATAGCAATAAAACAATGCATTCAAACTATAGCTATACATTTTAGCTTCTTCTGTTAAGCTCATCTAATAGGAATTAACTACAAATTAAATAAAAGCTACGCAACTTACAAGTTAATGTAAACTATATGGGTGGGAAAGAATAACTATTTACAACCATATCGCTAAAACAAAGCAGTTCACTATTACTATAATAAATACAATTCATATCATTTCAAACACCTTACCTTGTTTCCTTTACTGATAATAGATAAACTATTGTTGCTATTATTGTAACCGTTAGAGCCTGTAGATATTAGTTTTGAATCAGAAAGAACAGATACCGAAGCAGTATTACACCACTCTACTCCACTCTTCTCCAGTTGATTCAACACAACCTTATATATGTGTTGTTCTGCTTCTGCACCAAACAATTCTGATAACTGAGAAGAAATAAAACACAAATGTTATATAAAATTAAGAAAAAAACAAAACAAATAAAATGGTCAAGAGCAATTTATTTAATAATAATAATAATAATAATAATATTTGAATCATTTGTTCACGTGATGTCAAAGATAAGGAGTTAAATATTAATCTTAACACTCAGAAATAATACAGAAAATGATCATTTCACTTGGGGCAAAATTATTATATGTTAACTTAAATATAACATTCCTGCCTAGTATAAAAATTTGGTTTAAGTTTTCCTGATCACCCATCTTATAACTATGAGACTTAGCTACCAGAAATATTTCTTTTAAAAGTAAATTTGACACTATCAAAAAAAGGAAAATAAAACTACTACAATATGAGTAAAAATGTATATATATTGTTGTATTAAGAATAAAGAGTTCAAGAGAACAAT
>JABUQX010134702.1:0-12500 GCA_015478945.1 Trachelipus rathkii | reverse complement strand
GATAGAGGGTCAAGTGAATTAGAAAGTACAGAATAGTTTATAAGCCTTTTAGCCTTTGACTTGACCCAATCCAAAAGCTGGGTGAAACCAGATCCACTCCAGATATGAGATCAGTGCTCCATACAAGGGCAGATGAGACCCTTGTATAGTTGAAGTAACTGCGAAGAGGGGGAAAAAAGTTACGCAGCCTAAGCAGAATGGTTTCTTTGAGGCTGCCCTAGCATCTGTTGTGATGTGAGGTTTCCAAGACAATTTTTGTTTATGTTAAGACCAAGGATGTTTATATTGTGAACAGGAGATGAGAAAACTGTCGAAAGAGATAGTTAAGTTAGGTTCTTAGAGAGAGAGATTTGTAAACTTTGGGTTTTAAAGAATTTAATATTCAAAGGTTGTGATGATCCCACTGGGAAATTCTATCCTGATCAGAGAGAAAAGAATTGGAAAGATTAAGATGAAAGGCAATTCTAGAAGTAAAAGAGGGAGCAGATTTGATATGAGTTGAAGAATGAAGAGTCAAGTCATCAGCTTGTGAATGGATAGTTAGATGTGCAGGTGAGAAGATGTTAATGAAAAGTAGGAGACAAGACAGAACCCTGAGGAGCACCACTATTGAAAGAAAATGAAGAAGTAGCTCTATCAACTGAGTGATTTGAAAGAAAACTAGACATAAGTAAGCAAAGAGAAGGAGGAAACTCAAAGGATTGGAGCTTAGAAAGGAGTGACGTGTACTATACACAGTCAAATGCTTTGGATATGTCAAGCACCACCACACAAGTCTCCCTGTAATTCCTAAGGGTGGAAAGTCACACAGTCAATCATTATTTCTACTTTATCGAACACTAGGAACATAAAATGTACATAAATGAATAAAAAGTCTAATGAATTTTTGTACTTTAATATAATTTTTTTTTTAAATTTACTATAACAGACATATATTCCAATTTCAAAATGGAGTATCCTTTGACTGTACATTTTTTTTTTTCATGTAAAGACCAAATGGATATTGCCACATATATCTTTAAAGACTAAATGGACATTGCTATATATACAGTATATAAATGTGGGTCATTCCAAGTCAAATCATCAGATGCCTCCCACCTGACCACCTATGATTTTGATAAAACTTTGAAGATAGGTTGATATATATCTGTAAGGAAGCTCTGCAAAATGTTAGACCTCAATTTTAATTCTTGTGGATGAAAGAGCCCCAAAAGTGCACCAGGATTGTTTGTGGGAAAAAATGAAAATCATCAAAGGAATTCCCAACTTGAATGGGTCATCAATTTTAAAGATTATGCAGGTAAAGTGCTAAAATTATGCATCCCAAGGTAATTTGTGGCATTAAGTTGAAAAATTATAGTTTGAAGGATGTCCAAAAGAAAATAAGAGGAACAGGGTGGGCCCAAAGTTTGCGAAAATACTTGTCATGAAAATATAAAGTCACATATTCAATCATTAAAAAAATTGTACTCCATTGTTTACCAGCATTCTATTTTGCCATACTATTATTATTTGAGGTGGGAAAACTATTTTCATGTCCAAAACCATCAAAGCTATGTTAGTTGCTTAGGTGCTGTTATCCAAAGTTGACATTTTATTTTCATGGCTATTTTTGGCCCAATTTCAGAATGTGAATATTATCAGACCTTTTTCTGACAAACACCATTCAAAAGTGCATGCTTTCATTGTCCTAAAAACATTTTTTTCAGATTGGTACCTCTCAAGATAAGGAGATTTTGAGTAGATTAGCAATTCAGTGTGACATTAAATTAATTATCCAATATAAAGTCACAATTACATGAAGGTTTAATTTAAAAATTCAGTAAATAAAAGCATTTACTAGTAACATCCATTAGTATTAGTTTCAATATTGATATAACAAAGCCTATTTCAATAATTAAAATACTTTTATTTCTTTATTTCAGATAAGCACAAAAAAGTGATTTTAATTTGTTAGATCAAAAAATTTAAGTACAAAATAAATAATAACATTAATTCATATTTAAAGGTATTTTGCTCAAATGATATTAAGTAATAAGAAAAACGAAAGATTGAAATCATGCGCTATTGGAACAACTAATATATCTGGTAATTGTCATGTAACAGTGCTTGTTAGAAGAACTGAATTAAAACATAACACTTTCACATGAAAATCAGGAGCTAGTAAGGAGACGAAATGGCATAAATTCAATGAAACACCATATATGTTTGCATCATGAAGCATTATTTTTACAAAAATCTTGCTGCAATCCTTACTAGAAAGAAAATAATCATAAAACAAAAATCTCTTAGAGCAATTGATATCAATACAGCAGACACTTTGTACAAACTGGCAAAGAAAGACAAAGCCTAGCCAAAAATTGTGCCCAAAGTGCAGATTAGAATTGCTTGATAGACAACAAGAATCATCACCACCACCAAGGGATGAAGATTTAGATGTTCCCATGGAGGTTTTATACTTCTGTAAATACAAGCCTAACTGTTGTTGGTGTCTCCCCTTTGAAATTTATTAAGGTCAGTGAAGGAGATTGTGCTAGTTACAGAAAGCGGAAAGCACAGGGTATTGACTGAGAAAGTATCTTTTGTTAATGGCAAACCCCAAACTCCTCAATGTTCAGCCCAGTACAAGTAAGGAATGCTTAAACTACCTTGAATATAAGAAGCTTATTGAAGATTTAAAATAAATATGATATCCAACACAGATTGAGAAAAGTCTCCTTTGGGTTTTGCACTAATTTTTATCACTTTACTTTCAGCTGAATTAATTTTTAATCCTTTTCCTTGGCACACTTGTTCAAACTCAAGCACCAAATCATGCAGTTTTTCCTTTGTATCGGCAATCAACACAGAATCGTCTGCAAAAAGTAAGACACTTATCTCCCAATTACTCTCATTCAGATTCATATCAGTTCCTTTCCCAAATCTATCCATATCCTTAACTATATTATCTAAAAAGATATTAAACAACCATGGAGACAACACAACCTTGCCTCAGACACACTCCTATTTTAAACCACTCCCCTTCCTTCCTGTTAATCCTAACACACCCTCTACTGTTTGTGTAAAATGCTTTAGTCGCCTTTAATAGCAAACCATTTATTCCATAACTTTCTAATGTTCTCCACAACTTCCCTCTTTGCACTCTATCTAGCATATGCCTTTTCCAAATCAAGAAAGCATGCAAAAACGTCTTTCTTCTTTTCTGAGAATTTCTTTGCCAGCATTCTCAAGGTAAATACCTGATTCACATATCCTCAATCCTCAACCATCCCTAAAATCACATTGTTCCTCTCCAATCTGTTTACCTGTAATGCTTTTAACTTTTTCTATTAAATTCGTCCATATATTTTACCTACAGCACTCATTAAACTTATTCCTCTATAATTAGAACACTCCTTTTTTTTCCCCCTTATATATATATATATATATATATATATATATATATATATATATATATATATATATATATATATATATATATATATATATATATATATATATATATATATATATATATATGGACATTTATAAGTGGTTGACTCCGTTAATATTAGATTAGGTTAATTTAGGTTAAGTTTGGTTAGGTTAGGTTAAGTTAGGTTAGGTTAGGTTAGGTTGGGTTAGGTTAGGTTAGGTTACCCAAAAATTTAATGTATTTACCCTAAAATTATTAAAATAACGATACATTAATTATTGATTTTGCTCCTGGAGTCAACCACTTATAAATAGCCTATATATATATATATATATATATATATATATATATATATATATATATATATATATATATATATATATATATATATATATATATATATATATATATATATATATATATATATATATATATATATATATATATATATATATATATATATATATAATGTATATATAAACATTCTGGAGGAAAATGAATGAAAAAATAATTAATGAATAATGAACAAAGTTACCAGCTTACTTCTATAGTTGGGTGAATATTGGGATAAACAATATCTTCAAATATTTGATATACATACATAAACAAAATTTCAAACTGAATATTTATTTTTTTTCTCATGGACAGGGCCTTATTCAAGAAGGGTGCAGAATTAGCAAAAAGATAACCAGCATTTGGGTGAGAAGAAAATCATATAATTATAACTTTATATCTGATAATAAATTTACGGTCTCACACTATTAATAATAATCTCCTCAAAATCCCCTTTCCTGAGAGGTACCAAATTGAAAATATGTTTTTAGGACAATAAAAGCATGCTCTTTCTAATGATGTATGTTAGAAAACGATCAGAGAAAACCCACATTCTGAAATTTTGCCTTCACATTGTGCAAAAAATAGCCATAGAAATAAAATGTCAACTTTGGATGACAGCATCTAAGCAACTAACATAGCTTGCATAGGTTTGGACTTAAAAACAGTTTTCCAACCTCAAATATATTGCCAATGTGCCAAAATAGAATAATGCTAAACAACAGATTACAATTTTATTAATGATTAAAAATGGGAATTTATTTTCATGACATTCATTTTTACAGACTTTGTGCCTACCCTGTACCTCTTATTTTCATTCTGGAATCCGTAAAACTATAATTATTCAACTTAATGGCAAAATTAACTAGGGCTGCACAATTTCAGCGCCTTACCTGCAATATCTTTGGAATTGTTGACCATTAAAGTTGAGATTTTTTTTTATTAATTTTTTCCAATAAACTACCCCAGTGTACTTTGGGGGCTCTTGCATCCACACTTATTTGCAATTATAATTCATATCTAACATTTTGCAAATATTCCTTAGAGATGTATATCAATCTATTCTCAATGTTTTATCAACATTAAAGGTGGTCAATTGAAAAACTTTTCTGACATCTGGTGTTTTAACATGGAATGAGCAATATATATACACCATTATATATATATATATATATATATATATATACTTATATATGCTCTTATACACTATCTATATATATTCTACCTATATACTATATAGGGTATAATTACCTAATTTATTAAGTAAGTATGTAAGAATTTGTATATATTAAAATAGGAAAGTTATTATATTGATAAATGAGCTACTAAAAAGTTTGAAATACCATACTAACAATAATACTATTGTGTATAAACATATTGTGTAAAATAATTTTTATAAAAATGCTCACCAGATGTCGCTAAGAACGCAGGAGATGTTACCACATTCGGGAACATTCTATGCATTCAGATTCAGTTTGTTTGAATTGTAGTTCTAGTTCCATTGCTGATTTTCTATAGTAAAAGTTTATACCGTTTTAAATTGAGCATTCAAATCCTTGGTCAGAGCCATTTTTTAAATGCCGAGATTCAGTTTGATAAATTATGAATATATTAATTATTTAATAATAAATTATTGGACTTTAACCAGCCTAAAAGTACCAATTAATTTTGGAAGAATACTTTGTTTTCTTCCAATAAGTTTGAACCTACTGTTGTCTGCAATTTGTAAGTTTGGGTTGACTGTAGTGATGGGATGATTAATAGTCATCAGCAAAATTGGCATATTTTTTTCAATAGTCATCATCAATTTTTGCTGATTAATTCAACAATTAAGAATTTTGGATATTAAAACTCAATAATATATATATATATATATATATATATATATATATATATATATATATATATATATATATATATATATATATATATATATATATATATATATATATATATATATATATATATCCATTTTGCTTATGGTATGTATGACATTCCAGTGCCTAATGGTTTGCCTTTCTGTTCTGCGTTCGTATCAACACTCATCCTCCAGACATTTTAGAGACACCACCTTTTATCCACATATATACACATACTTATATCACCCCCTCTTCTAGACATCTTACAGACATCCCTATCCTTATATCCCTATGTGTGGGGAGAAAAAATTGCCCATATCGTATGTCCTGCGTAGAAGCAACGACTAAGGGACGGTGGTAGGTTGGCTGCCTACTCCTATCTTTCACCAGGAATGCTAATGCATGCCTCTGAGAAGGTCATGATCGCCATAAGCTGCCTTCTATTTGTATGAATTGAATTGTATGAATGTATGAATTGTATGGGTACATGGAATGTCAGAGGAATAAATGTTGAGAAGAGGAAAGAGGTGATAGATGTATTTAGAAGGGCAAATTTGATTTGCTACTGTGACTAGTAAAGATGAAATTTCGGTGAAAATGAGTGGCGTGGTGTGAAATGTGTTTGTGTTTGCGTGGGAGAAGGAATGAGAGGGAGATAGAAAGTTAACAAATTCTGATAGTGACTTGTGTTGAAACTGTAAAGATTGAATTTTGTGTGTGTAGTACTAGAATCCCAATGGTTAAATTTAAGTTTGGAAATGTCAAAATTTGTGTGGTTGCGACATATGGTTCATCTGAGGGTAACGTTGAAGAGAACGACTTTCTGGGATAATCTGAATGATGTTTTGGATGGGGTGAGTAAGAGATTCAGTTCATTTGCCACATATCTGCCCACCCAAGGATTTTTTTTTCACCACTCAGGCAGAGAACTATTCAAAAGTTCACCCTCTAGCGCATATGAGCACAGACACAGGCTTTAAAGTGAGGAGATTAAATTCAGCAGGAAATACAGAAGATGGAAGAGAATTCCACAGAAGAGGTGGTGGGAAAGAAGGAATCATCATAACGAACTAGCCTGGATTTACCAATGTCAACACAAAACTCATGCAGATACAGCACCCCTTGTGCTATGAGGGCGTCATTAAGGTGGTGGTACGCGAGTGATAAGTTCCCCCAAGCACCTGCCACTGCGGTACCTATAGGATAGAGATAAAGCTCCAACATCGCGCCACAAAGATAGAGGGTCAAGTGAACTGTAAAGTACAGAACAGTTTTTAAGCCTTTTGGCCTTTGACTTGACCTTGTCGAAAAGCCGGGTGAAACCAGAGCCCCCCCCCAGATATGAGAGCAGTACTTCATAAATGGGCTGAAGAGGAAGAAAAGTCTTGCAGTCTAAACAGAACTTTCAGTTTCTTTGAGGCCGCCCTAGCAACCGTTGTGATGTGAGGTTTCCAAGACATTTTTGTTTATGTTAAGGCCAAGGATGTTTATATTGTCAGCAGGAGAAACAAGAGAACTGTCGAAAGAAATAGAAAAGTTAGGTGTTTTGGAGATGTTGGGTTTTTAAAGAATTGAATTTCACAAGGTTGAGATGACCCCATCCAGAAATTCTATCCAGAACAGTGAGAATAGAATCGGAAAGATTAAGACAAGAGGAAATTCTAGAAGTAAAAGAGGGAGCAGAATTAATGAGTTGAAGAATGAAGGGTCGAGTCATCGGCATATGAGTGGATAGAGTTAGAGGTGCAGGTGTGAAGATCATTAATGAAAAGTAGGAATAACGTAGGAGATAAGACAGAACCCTGAGGAACACCACTATTGACAGAAAAAGAAGAAGTCGCCCCATCAACAAAATCCGATATTGAGCGATTTAAAAGAAAAAGCTAGACATAAGTAAACAAAGAGAAGGAGGAAACCCAAAGGAGGGGAGCTTGGAGAGCAGTGACGCATGCCATACTCGGTCAAATACTTTGGGTATGTCAAGCGCCACCACTTAAGTCTCCCCATAGTTCCTAAGAGCGAAAAATCGGTTAGATAGGAAAGTATATCGCCAGTAGACCTCGAGAGAGGAAAGCCGTACTGGCGATTGGAATGAGTTTCCAGATGATCTAAGAAGCGAGTTGAGAAGGGTTTCAAAGATCTTAGATATAATACAAGTGAGAGCTATAGGGCGATAGTTAGAAGGATCAGTGGCTTCATTTTTTCGGAATAAGTTGGACATGTTCGAGCTTCCAACACTGAGGGAAAGTGCTAATATTGAGACAGAGCATAGTTGAACGAGGGGCGGGGATGGCACAGAAGCACACTTCCTCAAAACTCGGGGAGGAATGCCATCCGGGCCACCCACTTTCCTAAAGTTCATAGATTTCAGAGGCCCATGCACCCGATCAAATGTAATCACAGGCAAAGGTATAGGACACCTGAGTGGAGAAGGAGTAGGAAGAGGAATGCCAGAATCACCCAGGGTTAAGTTAGGGGAAATTAGGAGGTCGAAGAGATTGGCCTTTTCAGTTTTAGAATTAGAAACAGAATCATCAGATCAAATAAGAGGAAAGGCAGATATGCATAAGTTGCTAGAGATGTTTTTGGCAAGAGGCCAGAAAGATTTGTAAGTAGGAGAACCAAGGAGGTTAGCGCTTTCGTTTGATGAAAGTCCGCTTTGCTCGTTGAAGAGTATCCCTGTAACGATTTCTAGCTGAATGAAAATTAGCAAGAGTGATAGAATGAGAATTTTTCCACCCCCGATACGCACTGTCTCTAGCCTGAATGGCCAGAGAACAAGCACGATCGAACCATGGATTATAAGGAGAAAAAGATTTAGTTAAGAAGGAATGAACCTGCTCATCCCATCAACGATTACAGCTCCTTCCTTTTCTTTTAAATCTTTATACATCCATCATTATTCCTTATTGAGGTAGCCAATTTGCTACCATCTGCAAACTTGGAAACCTTACATTTTAAGTCCCTGGATCTAAATATTTTATACATATATTATGTGGAACAGCCACTTGACCTAAGAAATCGTTATTTACCACAAACATGTTTCCTCATTTCCATTAATAAATACTTTTCATTTTCATTAACTATTATTATTATTATTTATTATTAAAATTAAGAGACTTAGGAATCAAAAATTTTGATCATAAACAGACACCAGGGGAGTTGAACCCCACTGTCTACAGCCCTTATATATATATATATATATATATATATATATATATATATATATATGTATATATATATATATATATATATATATGTATATATATATATATGAGAGAGAGAGAAGAGAGAAGAGAGAGAGAGAGAGAGAGAGAGAGAGAGAGAGAGAGAAAGAGAAAGAAAGAGAGAGAGACAGAGAGAGAGAGAGAGAGAGAGAGAGAGAGAGAGAGAGAGAGAGAGAGAGAGAGAGAGAGAGAGAGAGAGAGAGAGAGAGAGAGAGAGAGAGAGAGAGAGAGAGAGAGAGAGAGAGAGAGAGAGAGAGAGAGAGAGAGAGAGAGAGAGAGAGAGAGAGAGAGAGAGAGAGAGAGAGAGAGATTTCTCAAATTTACTTGTTCAATTAATCATCATAGTCAAAAATTTCTATCGTCCATCATAGTTGACCAGAAGAGTAACTTTACTGCTTTGATTTCAATAACAGTAAGTTAACATTCCTTTTTTTTATACTAATAAAGGTAAAAAGAAAACTTTGATAAAACAAATTAAAATTTATTTTCTATATATATATATATATATATATATATATATATATATATATATATATATATATATATATATATATATATATATATATATATATATATATATATATATAGCATCGGGCGGGTGATGTGGGCCACTTTAGATATAACTTCGTCTCCCCACTTTTCATACTTTTTAGATTTTTTTTTCTAAAAATCTAGGCCGTATAGCAGGTCATAAGCACACAAATAAATAATAATATAATTCTTAATAATTTTATTAAAGTTTAAATAAATATCATTTAGCTTGAAGGGGTGAATTGGGCCATCTGTTTGAATTCTTCTTTTAGATATAAAATTTAATTTTATATTTAATTTTTACTAATATAGTAATTGTTTATTATATTAAAATTAGTAATAAGTAATTAAAATATCAATAATGATACATAAAATTAGAATAAAAATGTGGTGGCCCAATTCACCCCATTCATGGGATGAATTTTGACACTTTTTGGAACATTTTTCATATAAATTTTTTTTATTTTAATTTTTACTTAATATAAGTAGCGTCAGGCCCTGGGGTGACCGGGCCCGCCTCTTTAGGAGGGGTGATTCGGTCCACTCTAAATAAAATAAAAAATAATAAATTTTTTTTCACATTTAATAGCCATCTGGTATTTACAAGTTTTATTTAGATCATCTTTAATTCTAGAAGTTTTATATTTTTAAAAAATGTAATAAATTAGGGTACAAAATGCCCTTCAATAGAATTTCACTTTTGAAAAATGTGGGTTTTTTTAACTTCATTATAAAATGAAAAATTGTGGATGGATTTTAATTATTTTTTCAGTGTATACACTCGAGTATGTTAGCTTTAAACTGGCAAAGTAAATTTTTGATCCAAACAGTATTAGTGGCAAAATCACGGGGCCTAACTTGGTCTGATTCACCCCGCCGCAAAAATTGATGAAGGGTGAATCGGACCCACCAGCCATTTTTAAGTATTTTACGTGTGTGACATTTTATTACTTATAATTAATTTAAATATAACAAATAATTATATATTAAGTAAAAATAAAATAAAAAAGTAATTTATATAAAAATATGAATTCAAAAGTGTCAAAATTTTTGAGCGGAAGTGAATAGGGACACCATATTTTTATTCTTATTTTATGTATCATTATTATTTTATTGCTTATTAATTTTAATATGATAAATAATTATTATATTCAGTAAATTAAAAATATAAAATTAATTACATTAAAGAGAATTTAAACAGATGGTCCGATTCACCTCAATGGTGGTCGATTCACCCCTCGGGGGTGACAGCGTTATTCAAACTTTAATAAAGCTTTTTAATCATTAAATTACATTATTATTTTTGTGTGCTTATTACCTATAGAACCTAGATATTAAAAAAAAATTCCAAAAACTTCATTAGGGGAGAGTCGGAATTAAGTTATATTGGATTTTTAACAAAAAATACTGTTTATTATATTAAAAATTAGCTATAGCTATGTAATAAAAATGTCAATAATAATACATAAAATAAGAATAATGGTGGGCCAATTCACCCCATCATCAATTTTTATGGGAGGGGGGTGAATTAGGCAAAGTTAGGCCCAGTGATTTAACCACTATAAACTGTTTGGAAAAAAATTTACTTTGCCAGTTTTAAAGCTAACATATCCTTCTTATGAAAAAATAATTAAAATCTGTCACTAGCTTTTCATTTGCAACAGTTAAAACCCACTTTTTAAGTGAAATTCTAATTAAGGACATCTTATACCCTAATATATTAGCTATATTTTTTTAAAATATAAAAACTCTAGAATTAAAGATAATCTAAATAAAACTTGTAGTACTACCGTGTGTCGATTGAATGAGCAAAAAAAAAAAAGTTTTTTTTTTTTAATTTTATTTACAGTGGACCAATTCACCCCCCAAAAAAAGCGCCCCTAGTCACCCCGCCCGACACTATATATATATATATATATATATATATATATATATATATATATATATATATATATATATATATATTATTAAATTAATAAATTTAAATAAAGCATTCAATTTCAATAGTCTAAGTGCATAAAAAAAATTGGCAATATTGCATTATCCATTTCTAGCAAAAGGCAATGTCACATTTGACATTCTTTAAATTTGTGAAAAATACAGGGGACAGGAAAAAAAAAATACAGTTAAAGGAGACACTTTCTGAAATTGGAAGATAATTCTGCGCTATTACAATAAATATTTAAAAAAAAATTTTGTCACAAAAATGATCTTATTTATTTTGTTAAACTGTTTTCACTTCATTTATGTACATTCATGTTCCTAGTAGCCTATTTGATAAGAGTAGAAATAATGGCAGGGAAATAATCTACAGGGACACTGTAGAACTAAAATATTACCTATATTTTTACTATGTATAAAAATAGGGTAATAGTCAAGCAGAACCACTCCAACACCAATTTTTATAAAAATAACAGCATAGACTCTAAATACCCTAATGAACCCAACAACCCTTAACCTTAGCTCTAATGCCAGCAATTACCACTAATTTTACGTATTTAAAGAAGGACTTAGATATGCTAGAGAGAGTGCAACGTAGAGCAACAAGGATGATTTCTGGGTTTGAGGGTAAGAGCTATGAGGAGAGGCTGAAGGAGTTAGGAATGTTTTCTGTAGAAAGGCGATTTCTCAGAGGGGACATGATACAAGTCTACAAAATATTTACATCTATTGATAATATAGAGACCAATAAATTTTTCATAGTAGAACATGGACAGGTGACCAGGGGGCATAATAAGAAAATTAAGAAGAAAGCATGCCATCTTGATATAAGAAAGCATGCATTCAGTAATAGGGTTGTTAAATTTTGGAATAGTCTGCCAGAGGAGGTTGTTGAGTGTGACTCGATTGCAACATTTAAGAAACGGTTAGATTCGTTTATGGATGGGTTGGGTATCATATAATATATTAGCTGACAAATTGGCGGGTTTTTAGTTATAGCAGTTGTTAGATGGCATGTGTGATATAACTTAGTTATAAATGCATTGGATGGTTTGGGTATCATATTTATATATGTGTGAGTTTGGACTAAGCCAAAGTGGTGGATTTGTAGTTACAACAAATTGACAAGCCCTAGGGTGCTTTATTGGTTGCATGAGCATGTTTGGGTAATTGGGTTGACTGGGACAGTCTTAT
>JABUQX010134701.1:17500-24711 GCA_015478945.1 Trachelipus rathkii | reverse complement strand
CAGGGGACCACAGGAAATCGAACTTTAAGGCCGGCCTATCCCAAACCAGCGCCACCAACGTGTTCGCAGTAGAGTTTAAATTCTTGCCCCAGGTAGATGAAACTCCAACTGCTACGCGGAGGGAATTTGAACCAACGTCCTCTCGTATGAGAGAGGCGGCGACTCAACCTCCTGCGCACGAGGCGATGCGCCTTGCTGCCTGCGCCGCCCGCATATATATATGCTGCTGCTGCTATATATATATATATATATATATACTGTATATATATATATATATATTAGAGACGTGTTAGGTGCCAGAATTGATAAAATTGATATAATGAGAGAATAAACGAGAGTACATCGAGATGGTTTGGTCATATGGAATTGCATGGATGATAGTCGGTTGGTTAAGCGGATGTATAATGGTGAGTGTGCAGGGAATAGACCATCAGGGAGGCCGAAAAAAATAGTAGATCGTGTCAGTTAAGGAATGCCTGAATGAGATTAATTTAAGTTTGGTAGAAGCGAGAAGAAAGGTGGATAACAGAAGTGAATGGAGCGATTTTATCAGGGGGTATGGTTGTGGGTTTTACCCAGGGGATGAACCCTACATTGACGAGATACCATAGTGAGGGTCCGTCGCAATCTCGTAAAGACTCTGGGTGGATTTTTCTGATTCCGACGATTTATCACTGGGGCCAGAAAGGGGACTAAAAAATGGGGGGGGGGGCGAGTTTCTTTACGACTTGCGTAATGTTTTTACATTTCTGTTCCGGTATCTGCTACGCACGTCACCCCCAATCTGGGGATTGAAAAATTATATTATATATAATTATATATACTACTAAAGATAAGCAACTACGATACCATATAATAGCAATTGCGTAGTTCACCTCCAATCTGTTGGGAGGATAAAAGAAAAAAAAATATAGTCGTTAATATATTTTTACAATAATTTTAGTATCCTAACCAAATATACAAACTTTCTATGGAAAAGAAAATACATCATTCTTCAATTTAAGTAACTAAACATATATTGCATACCGTTTCTAATAGTCTTAGTTTGAAAATTTAAAAAAGCCATTCGCCGTTTTGATTGCTATTTTGCTGCAGCAAGAGCTCAAACCAAAAAAAAAAATTACAGGTCTTCCATAAAATTAGCGAGGCAATTACCTACTCGAAACCTTCAAAGGAAATAAAATTATAAAATTTTAAACTTTTTTTTTTTTTTTACAATTGGAGAAATGAAGTTTACTGTTAATCCTCGAGTACTACTTTATGAGTCGCTAAATATTTCGATAGAAAAGCAAGTTTCCTTAACTAATATAGTTAAGAAAATATACTTTCAATAACATTGAATAGGTATAAATTTAACACACAGTTGCCACAAAATAAGCCATAAATCCGATTTTCTTCCACACAATTCAAAATGTTAACTGGGCTTGAAAAGTATAAAATTGTACAAAAGCCAAAAAAAAAAAAATGTTACCGAAATAGTAACAAATTGGGCTGAGAATACATTTCTTGAATAAGTTATATATAAATGAAAAATAAACTATAAAGGATTTGTATGTATAAAAAAAAAAGACAAAAATCTGGGTAATAAAATCATACGTGACAAGTTACCATCATCAAGTTAAGATTGAACAAATAAATAGTTTTATCAAAAATATCTTAAATATAGTAACGTTTACTTTTCTTCACACCATTCATTCTCTTTCCTCACTTGTTCTTCTTCTGCTGGTGTAAAATCGTTCTTAATATTAAAGGTTTTTCTGATTTCATCAGGAGTTTTACCTTTAATCATGTTAGCAACGGTTTTACACGTAACATCCAGTAACCCTTTGATGTCCAAATAATTGGCAGCCAATATCAATTCGAATAACGTTCCCTGATCAACCTTTAAGAAATCTGCATCCCATGAAGAAATGTCGTCTGTTCTTTTCTCTTTATTGTCGTCATCATCAGGAAGGGGAGGATCATCCTTATGGTAAGTGCACCATTGTATAACCTTTTTTAAGATTGCTGCATTCACATTTGGTAATGGAACAATCTCTTCTTCATCTTCATCCATGCCTGTGAAAAATAGGGAAAAGTTAATTTAATCAAAGTATTAATTATTATTATTATTATTATTATCAGCCACTTGGTTCCCCAGAACTGAGAACGAAATATTTAGTGATGGTAAATTAATAAGTAATAATTATTCATTAATTAAGACGTTAATTATAAATTAACACAATTATAAGCATAAATATTTAATCGTGCTAATTAATAAATAATAATTATTATTAATAATAGTTAATTATAAATTAACACAATTATAAGCATAAATATTAATTCGTGCTAATTAATAAATAATAATAATTATTTAATAAATTAATACAATTTTAAGCATTAATATTTAATCATAACAATTGATAAATAATAATTTTTAATTAATAGTTAATTAATTAATAACAAGAAAGCATTAATTAATTATTATTGTCAATTATTATCATTATTAATTCAGTCGCCTACCGCTACTCAACGGTGGCGCGACTGAGTCATGAGGTATAGGACCAGGGTTCGATCCTTCGTCCGGATACTAGGTAGCAATTACCAAGAGAAATTCCCCCCCCTTGAATAGGGCTAAGCCCGTCAGTCACGTGTCAACTTTTAAAAAATGTGTTTCAAAAGTTGTTTCTATATTCCCAACAATTTTTTTTTATAGAAGTAATGGTTTGCCAGGTACTGTCTGGTTCTGACTGGTTCTGTCTGGTATACTGTCTGGTTATGAATGTTTTTTCTGGTTATGACTGGTTCTTTCTGGTTATATATAGTTCTTTCTGGTTCTGACCGGTTCTGTCTGTTTCGGACTGGTTCTGTCTGGTTCTGACTGGAACTGTCTGGTTATGACTGGTACTGTCTGGTTATGACTGGTTCTTTCTGGTTATGGCTGGTTCTTTCTGGTTATGTCTAGTTCTTTCTGGTTCTGACCGGTTCTGTCTGTTTCGGACTGGTTCTGTCTGGTTCTGTCTGGTTCTGACTGGAACTGTCTGGTTATGACTGGTACTGTCTGGTTATGACTGGTTCTTTCTGGTTATGGCTGGTTCTTTCTGGTTATGTCTAGTTCTTTCTGGTTCTGACCGGTTCTGTCTGTTTCGGACTGGTTCTGTCTGGTTCTGTCTGGTTCTGACTGGAACTGTCTGGTTATGACTGGTACTGTCTGGTTATGACTGGTTCTTTCTGGTTATGGCTGGTTCTTTCTGGTTATGTCTAGTTCTTTCTGGTTCTGACCGGTTCTGTCTGGTTTTGACTGGTTTTGTCTGGTTCTGTCTGGTTCTGACTGTTACTGTCTGGTTATGACTGGTACTGTCTGGTTATGACAGGTTCTTTCTGGTTATGTCTAGTTCTTTCTGGTTCTGACTGGTTCTGTCTGGTTCTGACTGGTTCTGTCTGGTTCTGTCTGGTTCTGTCTGGTACTGTCTGGTTCTGACTGCTACTGTCTGGTTCTCACTGGTTCTGTTTGAATTCTCTGCAATTCTGTCTTATTTATGTTCATTTTCTCTGGTTCTTTTTTCGTTGCTTAGTTCTGTTCTGTGTGATTCTTCCGGTCTCTTCCTGGCTCTTCATGGTTCTTATAGGCTCTTCCTGGCTCTTCCTGGTTCTGTTTGGTTCATCCTGGCTATTCCTGGTTCTTCCTGGTTTTCCTGGTTCTGTCTGGTTCTTCCTGGCTCTTCTCGGTTCTATCTAGTACTTCCTGGTTCTGTCTGGTTCATCATGGTTCTTCCAGGTTCTGTCTGGTTCTCCCTTGTTATGTATTTAAATTGAGAGTCTTGACATATACATTAGCTTATCAGTGAAAGAAACTCCCCTTTTCTTTTCTGCGTTAAGGAGGAAAGGGTCAAAGACCCACAAGAAACCCACCACAATGAAAGATGTTCCGACCGATGTTAATGTCATGTTGCGACATGTCCCAAAAAATATGTATATATATATATATATATATTAGTACTACTATAATGTACCTTTATATCCTATATATACTATATATATACATATATAGATATATATATATATATATATATATATATATAATTATATATATAAATATATATATATATATATAATATTTATATACATATATACTATATATATATATATATAATTATATTATATATATATATATATAATATTTAATTTATATTAATTTATATTATATTATAATTATAATATATATATATATATATATATATATATATATATATATAATATTATATCAGTGGCCGAAGCCGTCCAGTCATCTATTTGGCAACATAATTCCCCATCGAAAAAAATAAATCAATCCTTTTTTCAAATTTCATTATCTATTTTCATTTTCAGTTTTATAGTCTTATATATATTAATATGTATAAATAATATATATATATATATATATAAAAATAATATATATATATATATATATATATATATATATATATATATATATATATATATATATATATATATATATGATATTATATATATATATATATATATTAAATATATATATACTATATATCTATATATATACTATAATTATATATATATATAATATATATATATATATATATTATATCATATATATATGATTATATATATATATATATATATATATATACTAATATAAATATTATATATATAAATCGCTTGAAAAAGCGGATCAATAAAAATGAATTAATAATATAGCATGCCCAGGTAATCTGTAAAATTTGGTCGAATCAATTGCGAGACATTATCAGTTATTATTAATGAATGTGCCACATCTGTAAAGCCAATCAAATCAGCCACAAAATTAATGTTATAGCGATTAATAACATGCCCAGCCTTCATTCTATAAATTTGGCTGAAGCCCTATTTGAACGAATTTGTTTCCCATATTAAAGCATAAGTACTTTTAAAATTTTCGTCACAACTTCAGACTTCAATAAATAAGTAAATTAACAAAGAAGATTCTAAATATCATTTTTTATTGCTTGCAATATTAAATTCACTAATTAAATTGTATATCTTTTTAAAAAAATAAGATTAATAAAAAGTTCACTTACTTTCAGCTGTGTCAATATATACTTTTTATAAAGTACGAAATATTATGAAACAACCTTTGAACAATTTTAAAAAAAATTGCGCAAAATATCGTCTTTTTTCTTTGAAAAGAAATTTAATGGGAAACTACTGGTTAAAAATAACCTAATTATAATTATTATTATTATTATTATTAATTGATATTATATTATTTTTATTTTAATATATATTATTAAATTTATTATTATTATTATTATTATTATTATTATATTATTATTATATAATTATTATTATTATTATTATTAGTGAAAGCTAATTTGAGTAATATTGAATTTTTTTTTGCTGTTCTTCTTCTAAGAATTCCTTGTTTCCAATTATTCTAATTTAAAAAAAAAAAAATACTTTGGCCCACTTCTCTCTCTCTCTCTCTCTCTCTCTCCTCTCTCTCCCTCTCTCTATTATATATTTATATATAATATATATATATAGATATATATATTATTAATATATAAATATATAATACTATTATATATATATTATATATATATATATATAATATATTATATAAAAACCTTTTGATAAGCGTTCCCCACATAAGGCTGATGGAGTTTACGTTACTTGTCAATGTGGGTATAGGTGGAGTAGGTAACCAATGGTTGGGTTAAAAGTAGTAGTTGTGGAATAGAAAACAGTTTGTACAACTAAATAAGTCATCAACTCATCATTGGAAATAGTGAAGATGGTGTCCCCACAGGGTTCAGAGCTGGGTTACTATTGTTCCTCATATATATAAATGATTTAGACCATGAACTTAATGCAAGGTTTCTAAGTTTGCCGATGATACTAAAGTGGACACCTCAGTTAGGGAATAGTGAAGGATGTATAAACATTCAAAAATTATCTTGATAAACTTCTTGGGTGGGCAGATAATAGTGAGCAAATGAATTTTTCATAGTTAAAACATTTAGTAAGGTTTCTTCACCAACGGTTACTCAAAATTTTTAACTATATGAATGGGCATTGGCTCGAGTCTTCTGTGGACCAAGAAAAAGAGTTAGGTGTGACTTATAACAGGCTAATTTGAAAGTAGCTTAATCAGTGTTTGGAAGCAAATAGAAATAAATAAGATGCTGGGCATAATAAACTGCAATGTTGATAAATATTACATGAATCAAAATTAAGTAAACTGTTATAATAAGCTATGTTTAGTCCAATAATAGGTATCTCCTGCAAAGTTTAGGCGCCCTTTATTAAAGCAAGACTTAGATATGCTTATGGGAGAGTGCACGTAGAGCAACCAAGGATGATTTACTGGGTTGAGGGGTAAGAGCTATGAGGAGAGGCTGAAGGGAGTTATGAATGTTTTTCTGTAGAAAGACGATTCTCAGAGGGGACATGATACAACTGTCTACAAAATTTTACATCTATTGATAATACGGAGAACAATAAATTCTTCATAGGTAGAGCATGGACGGGAGACAAAGGGCATAACAAGAAAATTAAGAAAGCATGCCAATCTTGATATAATAAAGCATTCTTTCAGCATAGAGTTGTTAAATCTTGGAATGGTTTACCACAGGAGGTCCTGTATAATATAATTGTATATATATTATATATATATATATTACATATATATATATTATATATATATATATATAATATACTATATAACTATATATATATTATATATTATATATTAATATATATTATATATATAATATATATATATATATACGATTATATACATATATACTATATATATATTAACATATACTATAATATAGTATATATATATAATATAGCTTATGTATATATTATAAATATAATAATATATATATATTATATATATATATATTATATATATAATATTATATATATATATATATTTATATAATATATAATATATATATACTATATTATATATATAATGTCGAATAGGAAACCGGGAACTGTAGCGATGACTGCTGGAAAATGCCACGCCTCGCCCCGTATATATATATAAATAAGTATATATATAATATATATGTATATATAGATATATATACTTATATACTATTATAATATATATATACTATAACTATCACTACTACTATAATATAGTATAAATATATATAGATAATATATTATATACTATATATATAATATATATATATATATGTGTGTGTGTGTGTGTGTTGAATGTA
>JABUQX010134701.1:12500-15000 GCA_015478945.1 Trachelipus rathkii | reverse complement strand
CACAATAGAGAATATATTTAAGAGTGCTTTGAGAATGTGGAACTGTCATCATCTTCACCCTCAAAAAATTCTTCTCAAAGTAGAAATCCTGAGAGTGAGCCCTCAATATCATTATCGTCGATACCTCCAACGTTCAAATGATCTTATAGATATGCTACAGCAGAAAGATTTTTAAGTTGTCATACTGAAGAGAGTAAAGAAATTCAGAAGAAAACAGAAAAGATAAAAGATAAAAATAAATACCAAAGCCAACAGAAGATCAAAGTAAAGAATATTAAAGGTATCTAAAAGATAAATCAATTTCTCCAAAGGCTACAATCAGAAGAGATAGTTTTGCAGGGGAGTAGTAGTGGAAAAAGAAGTTTCTATACATTACGTTTATAACAAGAAGAGCGTTAGCAGTCCCTGTTTCTTCAGCATACTCAAAGAGACTTTCCTGAAGAGCGTTTGCAGTCCCTGCTTCTTCAGCATACTCAGAAAGATATTCCTGAAGAGCATTTGCAGTTTCTGCTTTTTATGCTAATGATTAGTGAGGAAATGTTTTTCAGCACAATTTTAGACGAACTCAGAAACTTTTCTGAAGAGAGCCTGCAGTCTCTGTTCCTTCAGCATACTCAGAAAGACTTTCATGCAGAGGGTTCGCAGTCCCTGCTCATTCAGCAAACTCAGAGAGACTTTCCTGAAGCAGGTATTGTATCTGAAGAGAAAAGACCACGGATAACACCTATAAATATGTAAAAGAATTTTTTTTCGACATCATAATATTCGAACATCAAAATAAATTTACATCCAAAACTAAAATAGGAAAATAACTAAGAAAGTTAGTATGTATGTATGTATGTATGTCTGTATGTATGTATGTATGTACATTTATATGGTTAGGAAATAGAGGAAAAATTAAAGAATTCTTTCATACATATTTTAAAATATTAAATATATATATATATTGTGAAATATTGTGTAGGCATAACAATATTAATATTAAAAAATAGTGCAGTGATAGTGATAGTAGTGATAATGATAATACATGTATAGTGAAAGTATTAATAATAGTAGTGATATTTATATTTGTAATATATTGTTGTGTATGTTTATATGTATTTAGGTTACGTATAGTATTTGTGTATGTATAATATATATATGTATGAATATAATATATATTATATATACTATATATAGTATATTAGTATCATATAATATATATTATATATATATATATATAATATATATATATATTTTTAAATATATTTATTCGATATAAAAAAGCGGCACCCGATAAGCTCAGTGTTAGAGCACTCGCCCAACAAAGGGAGGGTCCCAGGTTCGCAACTCGTCGCGTGGGAGAAATGTGAGCTATTCTCTCCTTGGGCTGGCTCCGTCCTGCTCGGACGTAAATTGAGAACACCCCTACTTGAATAGTCTTGCCCGTGAGTTGATGGTTTATCTCTGTAAAAAAAAAAAAATAATATATATAATATAATATAGTATATATATATATATACTATATATATAATTTATATATATATAAATATATATATAATATATAATATATATATTATATATATATATATATATATATAGATATATATTATATAACTATATATTGTCATAGCGAGGAAGGATCAACCAACTACGAAGAGATGATATGAGATTTTTGAAAAGTTTGTTTAAGACCAGATTGCGCAGGTACAGGAAGTTAAGGAAAAGCCCCGTATCGGTATGTATAAGCTTTGATTAAGATTTTATTTAAAGGTTGTTATTTTGTTTACAAGTGAAACTAATAAGTGTTATTTTTATTTCTAGGGGAACTAATGTGGGGGCGATATGTAATTCGAGCCTGAAAAGTTAAGATATAGTTGAGACGATGTTTCGTGTCTCCCAAGTGCATCATCCAGAGTTAATGATAGTTATTGGAGTTAAGAACAAAGGTGTAACATTGAAAGCCACGACAGATTTGCTCAGGGAAATTCTTGATTTAAAAAACGATAGTAACTTGTACGGCTTGAAGTGTCAGATGGTTGCCATGGTTACGGCGTTTTGTCAAAAAAAAGCCGCATAAAAGTTTGTAGTTGCAGAAGGTGTTTTATTTTGGTAAAAGGTATTTTTAGATTTTATACGTCATATATGTTAGCTTTAAGGTTACTACTGAAAAACTGTTATAGCGTATGTTCGACTCGTAAAGCCATGAATTGATGCCAACCGATTTATTTGTTTATTGAATTGAGTATTGTATTTCCTGATTTGTATTTATTATTGTTTTATGAACTGCTACTGGTTTCTTGAGTTACTGAAAATTTGAATTACTGTTTAAGAAACTGTTATAAGTATAAACCGGTCAAAAATTGTTTATTCGAATTTGAAAGGAGTATTATATTTTCTGGCTTGCATATATCGCTGTTTTGTGAACTGTTACTGGTTCCCTGATTTACTGATGTTACTGTTTATGAAAATTTACATTACTGTTGTGTTTGTAAAGCCACGAATTGATGCTAACCGGTCT
>JABUQX010134701.1:7500-10000 GCA_015478945.1 Trachelipus rathkii | reverse complement strand
TTTAAGACCAACAACCTCAACAGCTCCAACTTTAAGACCAACAACCTCAATAGCGTCAACTTTAAGACCAACAACCCCAACAACGCCAACTTTAAGACCAACAACCTCAACAGCGCCAACTTAAGACCAACAACCTCAACATCTTAAATTTTAAGACCAACAACCTCAACAGCGCCACTTTTAAGACCAACAACCTCAACAGCGCCAACTTAAGACCAACAACCCCAACAGCATCAATTTTAAGAAAAGCAACCTCTACAGAGCCAATTTTAAGAAAAGCAACCTCTACAGCGCCAATTTTGAGAACAACAATCTCAACAGAGCCACCTTTAAGACCAACAACCTCAACAACGCCAACTTTAAGACAAACAACCTCAACAGCTTAAATTTTAAGACCAACAACCTCAACTACGCCAATTTTAAGACCAACAACATCAACAGCTTCAATTTTAAGACCAACAACCTCAACAGCACCAACTTACGACAAACAACCCCAACAGCGCCAATTTTAAGGCCAACAACCACAATAGCACCAATTTTAAGAACAGCAACCTCTACAGTTTAATTTTAAGACAAATAACCTCAACAGCGCCAACGTAAGACCAACAGCGAAAATTTTAAGGCCGAAAACCTCAACAGCGCCAATTTTAAGAACAGCAACCTCTACAGTGTCAATTTTAAAAACGACAACCTCAACAGCGCCAACTTTAACACCAACAACCCCAACAGCGCCAATTTAAGGCCAACAACCTCAACAGCGCCAATTTTAAGAACAGCAACCTCTACATTGTCAATTTTAAGAACAACAACCTCAACAGCTCCCACTTTAACACCAACAACCAAAACAGCGCCAACTTTAACACCAACAACCTTAACAATATTAACTTCAGAATGAACCACCCTAGAAACACTAACTTCAACAATATAAATTTGATCAGCAACCACCTGAGCAGCAGCTTCAAGTTAACAATAACCATCTGAACAAACCAAACATTTTCATCATGCATTCCAGCAAATCTAATTTTTACAACGGCAACAAGATCTACTACAACAATAATTTCAACAATGAAGCAGCCAAACATCAGCAATTTTAACAACAATTACAAAATGAACTTTAACATCCTCCTTTGCAGCATCTACTTTAATAGCAGTGACAACAGCCTCCATAACACCAATTTTAACAACAACTGCACATCAAGGAAACTTTACCAATAACAACAAGAACCAACCCTATCTTCAGCAACTACAGCAACAACAGTAATATGTTAAACAACAAATACCATAGCAACATCATTTTCAATACCACAACTATTAACAGCAATAAAAATAACAACAAAAACAACAACAACAATACAAGAAAAACAACAACAACAACAATACAAGAAAAACAACAACAACAACAACAACAACAACAACAACAACAACAATTTTTCAATAACAAACACTCCATCAAGATCACCTTAAACCAGCGCTGCGGAACATGTTATTTTTTTTTGCCGGCTCCGACTCCGGCTCCGACTCCGACTTCATTGTAAAATTATCCGGTTCTGATTCCGGTTCCGGCTCCAGACCATTTTATTTCAAATAAAAGAAAAATTGTTGCTCTGGCTCCACCCCTCCAAAAAAATATTATGCTACGAGACTAGGTCCGGGTCCGGGTCCGGGTCCGTGTCCGGGTCCGTGTCCGGGTCCGGCTCCATCCCAAAAACGTTTTCCTATAGTTGCGTCTCCGAGCCTCTAACTTAAACAACATCTATCTCAACAATAACTATCTCACCACCAACAACAGCATCAACAAACCAACCTAAACAACTCCAAATTTTAAGCAGCAACCTCTGAATCACCAGCTTCAAAAAAGAAGCACCACTTCATCTCGTACATTTCGATAACATTACTTCAGTAAGAATCACCTCAGTAACACCAACTTCAGCCAAACCACTTTACCAACAATCACACTGACGTAATTAATAACAAACACCCCCAACAATACCAACTTCAGCAACAACCACCTTAATAATCACCATCTTCAATAACAACCTTCTCAACAGCACCAACTTTCAATAAAACTTCCCAAGTAACATCAAATTCACGGACAAACACACTAATAACACAAAAACACCTCAACAACAAACATCTTATATACACAAACCTTGAAAACAAAAAATAAATTACATCTCAATTTCGACAAAAAAATACACTTCAAGAACTCCAGCTGCCTTAACAACATCAATTTCACCAAAGCCGTAGCCAAGTTTAAAGGTCTGACCCCCCCTCCCTGAAATTATAAACTATCAAAAATTTTTGATGGCGCGAATTTCTTAATTTTAATTTAAAATAATTTTAAAAATTATAATCAAAGTAAATTAAGAGTCTATATTAATAGAGTTGAGGAAAACATGAGAGCGCTCCTAGCTCAGTGGTAGAGCACTCGCTTGGCAAGTGAGAGGGCCCGGGTTCGAGACTGGGTGAAGCGAGAGAACGTGAGCTATTCTCTATAAAC
>JABUQX010134701.1:0-2500 GCA_015478945.1 Trachelipus rathkii | reverse complement strand
ATATATAATCATACATCATATCATCCCATACCTATACTCATATACTATATATAGATATATATATATATTATACTACTATATCTGATATATTCCATTGCAATATAGTAGTATACTGTATATATTATTATTAGTATATATAGAATAATTATATATTATAACTAGGGCATAATATTATAATAATTATAATACTATATATATAATATATATTATATATATAATATTAGTAGTATATATATATATATGTATATATATACCTATAACATACTATATTATATATATACAGTGGCGTATCCAGGGGGGGGCCAAGGGGCCAATGGCCCCCCCCGAAAATTTTTAGACACTAAAAATTTTTAAGTATCATATCGTTAATAATATAAAGTGCAGAGGCTTTATTAATTAAACATTAAAAATTAAAATTTTAAAGAATGTAAAATTAATTAAATGAATTAAATAATTAGAATTTAAATAAATAACGATATTAGCAGTTTCATAGTAATACGGGATTAGCAATGAAAGGAAAAAGTGAAAATAGTAAAATATCTCTGGAAACCAGATTCGAAAACAATATATTTCGGACATGCCTCAGGAAGGCAAAGGTCGGCGAAGATGGTTTTCATTAAGTGCGGTAGCTTAACTGGCGTGCATAGAAAACTTGGGTTTATTGCTCTCTCAAATACTGACGTATTGTTTGTTGGACTAACACAGTAAGAAGGTAAAGGAAAACATCAGGAATTGGGTGTTTATCTGTCTCGAGGCACCGTATTCAAGCTTAAAAAAAGCCCATATAAGAATCGTTTACAGAAAAACACGACGGCAACTGAAGAAAAAATTTTTTCCACAAAAAGGAAAAAAAAGGGGAAACCGGTGGGGCGTATGTTGGGTGCAGACATGAGAGGGGCGAAGAACAAGCAGGTCAAAGAGAAAATCGAGAGCACGAACAACAGAAGTAGACAGCCAGAAGAAAAGGGGGGACGAAGGACAGTAGAAAGCGGTTAATTCCCATTTCTTGAAAGGATTCGATGCTGTGGTAAGCACAATTTTTCCTTCCAGGGACATCCCATGATTCAGGATCGAATAGAACTCTCTTGCCTGTGGGAAACGGATGGCACTTATTCGGGTCTTTTACAGATATCGTGACTAATGCTGGAGACCATGTTCTTTCAGAACATTTTACATAACTATTTCGTAGGCTAGCAGTATTCCGTTCCATCACCATAATTACTTACTCGTAACTCTGTCTGTAGTCAAACGTAAGGTTTGCAAAACAGTAAAAAAAGTAAAATTTTCTACTGCCCTAGCCGCATGGAGACGACCGCATGTGTCCCAGGAAGAACAATTTCGTTGTGTCGCGTTACCGTTGATATCTGATACTTCACCGGGTCAACAGCACAGATTTTTGTGTTCGTCACAAGCAAGATGATTTGACGGCGAGATAATCTTGCAAAAATTAAATTGAAGAACAGTAAACTGAACTTGGTTGAATAAATAATCTAAGACGTGACAAGGTTGTACTGCTATCTTGGACAACATTTGAAAATTTTTATTTTCACGAAAGCATAATAAAGCTTTTAAATGGTTGCTTCAGGTAAGCTGAAAATTATTCAGGGATTATTTCTTTTTGTTTTAAAATCAATTTGAATTCACAGCAGAATTATCTGGCGAGAAATATGTAACTGTAAATTGGTTATTCATATAATTAATGTTAATTGCATTCGAAGATAAATAAGTAAATAAGAAAAGCTGCGACACGAAACTCGCTGGTATCAACGGACGCGAATCGGTTTTATTATAAAAAATAGTTGGTTAAGAAATGTTAATAGCAGCTTTAGAATAAACAAAATGTGAAGTGGAAGACCAATCAAAGCTATATTAATTCTAAACAATATTTTGATCATCTTTTCGGTTTCCTTTTTGTTTTAAACAGACTATTGAGTTTAACATACAATCTTTCAAAAACGATTGCAACACACGTTATTGATTTTGGTCGAGTGGCTCTATCATGAAAGTGAAGAATTCATACAATAACTCCAATCCATTCAGAGAAAATGCAACATTTGAATTCAGTAGATGTGTTGAAGAATGGTTAGGTGGTGCATTCTGAATTCTGAGCTTGTATTTAACATTGCCTGTACAAAGAATCAACAATCCAAAAAGCAGAGACCCACAACATTGCCTTACTAAAATCGACCCACAGAACAAATCTATCGCACATCCATTTTATAATCACGACTTTTTGGATGATTCAATTATTCCAGCCGGCCTCCTCAGATCACACAGGTAGGAGAACTTGTCATTCATAAAGTTAATTATATCTCTATGAAATTTGTCCATACCAAAAAGGTGTAATGTACAATATGGGAATATTATCAAAAATGTAACATTTTACAAGGAATATCTCCGAAAGCCCCAATTGAGCGGATCTAATTAAAAGCAGACGGAATTTTAAAGCTCACGAAATCGGAGCCATCACACAGAAACAGATCGTCCAAAAACAGCCAAA
>JABUQX010134700.1:0-40160 GCA_015478945.1 Trachelipus rathkii | reverse complement strand
CGGTATGCTTCGTTCAGTTTCGTTTGGGTGTTTAACCGTTTTCGCATTTATCGTGAAACACTTTTGCGCGTTTTCGTGCGCCGCTTCCTTATATATATATATATATACCGAAGGTATATATATATATATATAACATATATATACTCTTATATATATATATATATATATATATATATATATATATATATATATATATATATATATATATATATATATATATATATATATATATATATATATATATATATATATATATATTTTTGAGTCGGTGTACAGGACCCGGCTCACAGAAGCGGCCATACTGGGCTGAAAAAATCGGCACCATGGGAGGGCCCTGTCATACATATGCTTCACGTGTCAAAAGAAAATTCGGATGAGGAAATGAATATTCAGTCAGTCAAAAATAAATAAAAATTAAATAAAATTATACCTTTGTATTATAAATAGTCCTAAGATTACATAACAAAATCAAATGTTATAAAGAATATTTATTTCTTGAAGATACAAGAAAATAGGGTTACTGCTAAAGTGGGGAGATTCGGACAAGATATGGGATAATCTTTCAGAAGGTGTTATGGACCGTAAAGTAGGAAAATAACAACGGCGAAAAGGGTCCAGCTGGGGACAATCAGTGAATAAATGGCGAACAGATTGAGGGGTGTGGCAACGGCAAAATTTGCAAATGTGAGGTTCTGTGACACATAGTGACTGTGAGTGATATTGGTGTGGCCAATACGGAGGCGTGTAAGTATCATCTCGTGTAAGCGCTTTCGTCGGGGTGGGAGGAAGACCACTCACTGATGATCGGCTTTATGTTTCTAAGTTTCGCTCCCCGCTGATCATTCGTCCAGCACTCTTGCCAATAAGACAAAGATTGAAAACCTTGTCGGAGAGCAGGATAGTAATAGGTTGATGACGGGAGATACCTGGAACAACTCCGAAAAGAGGAGGTGGCTATTTTGGCCTCTCTGTCAGCGATTTCATTGCTAGTTATCCCTACATGAGAGGGGGTTCAACATAAAAATAATTTGTTTCTTACGGGAATGGAGCAGCCGAAGAAATTATTCTACAGAGGATACCATTGTGTTTTTAGAATAAGAGGTTTTAAGCGCTTGTAGCGCGCTGAGCGAATCTGAATAAATGACATAAGAGTGATCTTGGTTAAGGATTACAATTCGAGAAAGGGCAATCATTATAGCCATTTTTTTTTTTTTTTTACAGTTAGCACCACCACTCACGGGCAAAGCCTAATCTGGGAGGGGGTGTGCCAAATTTTTAAGTCTAGACAGAGCCAAGAAGAGAGTACCACACACTCAGACGTCCGACCAGTGACGAACCTGGGTCTTTCGCTTAGTTGGGTGAGTGCTCTAACAGCTGAGCTACCGGATGCCATTTTGGTGCTTGATTCATTCTTTCTTGACTTATACGAGCCGAGTCCACCGAATGATCATTCTTCTTATCTTCTTATAATGACTAAATCCAAAATGATGTTGGTCCATTTATTAATTTAATTAACTTTTGTATATCAAAAAGAATCAAGTTTAAATTTTGGTGCTCCTCCGTTATATTAAAATAGATTTTAATTTTTTAGTTTTGTTTAAATTTTATAAAATTTTGTAATTACTATTTCTAAAAAGTTTCTTCATAGTCTGAACAAATGTTCTCACAGGAACCATCTCCTTCATCAGCACTCAAACTTCAAATCCCTCGTTGCAACCTCTTGTGTTTATTGGCTCTTCTCTTATTCCTTTCTTCTAAATCTTCTCTTTTCTTTTTCCACTCTCTTATTTCACGCGTCCTTCTCCACCGCAGTCGGCTCATAACATTAATTCTGCCGTAAAAATTGAAGCATGAGGGGGGAGGGTATGGGTGAGGTTGCGGTCAGGAAAGATAGCAGATGCGGCCACACTATTCCCTGTTTTAGACAGGGTTGGCATAAAACCCGGGTTTTTAAAAAAAGCCCAACCCACCTGGTTTTTTTTTGTCCTTTTTCATAAAAAAAACTGAAAAAACCCGGGTAAAATTTTGCAAAATCTGGCAAAATCAACAGAACTTGACAATTACGATGCTTTAATATATATATATATATATATATATATATATATATATATATATATATATATATATATATATATATATATATATATATATATATATATATATATATATATATATATATATATATATATATATATATATATTAAAGCGAAGCAAATTTATCGCTTTTATTCTTACCTTATTACAATGTTGTGAATAATTAAGATTTATAATTTATTAAAGGATATATTTATATATAATATTCTTATGGTCCAAATAAATTCAGTTCTGCTAAATGTTGCAGAATAGTGTTCTTCTTGGTCCCAAAATAGAAGGAGAATTATAAGACATCGACAGCTTTTCTCTATTCTTAATTTCTAGAATAGGAAGTAAGTTGGAACCTATGGAAATTACCACAGTTACTAATATGTACTAATAATAAAAATAATAACTATAATAATAAAAATAATAATAAAAATTTATAAAATAATAATAATAATAATAATAATAATAATAATAATAATAATAATAATAATAATTACCCATTTGCATCATAGAAATACAGCATTTTGTTTGATATAAAAATTTTAGTATGGCTTAATTTATATAAAGTTTATTTTTTAATTAAACGCAGCAGGTATAAAATAAAATGTTTTTTTTTTTTATCTGAAACACAAAATTACTTATAAATACAAAATGTTAAAAAATAGAAAAAGTAGGGTCACTATAGATACCTTCCCTCTCAAGAAGACTGGAAACGCACCGGTTTCAATAGCGGACGCCCAAATCGCGAGGTAGAAGGAACTACAGCAGGGATAGCAAGAGAGATAAGAGAAGGAGAAGGAGAAGAAACAGACACAGAAGAGGAAACTTCACAAGAGGGAATGTCAGGAGGAAAAGGTAAAATGTCAGGAGGTAAAGCAAAGTCAAGGACAGGAGGTAAATTCAGGAGGAGGAAAAGACAAGGAAGGCATGTGATGGGAAACAGAAGAAGGAGTAGAGGCAGTAATAGAAGGACTAGTAGAAGTAACAGAAGGTGGAACTGTAGTAGTGACCACAACAGCCTCATGTAAGGGAGAAGAAGATACAGGAAAGATTCGTGAAGGAAAAGATGGAGAAAAAGAGGAGGAGTCAATGTCATAATCATCATCCAAACCAGAAGAAGAATCATCAAGGACAAAAGAATTATCGTACAACAGATTATCAGAAAGATCAGAATCGGAAGAGTCAAGGAAAGCAGGTTTAATACGTTCAACTGAAACATTTTCAACACGAGTCCCATTTTGAATTGTGAAAAAAATGAGGTCAACGGCGACGCAGAACAAGATAAGGACTAGTATAAGAAGGTTGTAAAGGAAAACAAATTCAAAGAGTCATGACGAAGAAATACATGAGTAGCAAATCCAAATTCTTGGGTAAGTAAACAACAGTAGATTGGGAACGAGCAGGAGAAGGAAGAAAATAAGAAACAAAAGAACGAAGCTTAGAGAGAAATGAAGAATAATCCAGAAAAGGAAGGTCAATAGAAGAAGAAGAAAAATTCACCAGGAAGACGCAAGGGTGAACCATAGACTAGTTCAGCTGCAGAAGATTTCAAATCTTCCTTAACCGAAGAGCAAAACCAGGAAGATTTTCCACCAATGTTGCGGATTAAAGGGCGCAGCACAAAGCAGCCTTTAATTGGCGATGGAGGCGCTCGACATAAGAATGAGGATGATAAGTACTGGAATGGATTTTTCAATACAATTAGAGATAAAAATCACGCCAAAGATGAGAACGAAATTGGGGTGCCATTGTCAGTCACAATAGAAGAAGGAACACCAAAACGAGCCACCCAATTAGTAAGAAAAGCCGTAGCAATATTTTCCGCAGTAGGAGAAGAAAGAGGAACAACTTCAGGCCAACGAGTATACCTGTCAACCATAGTCAATAAATAAGTACACCCACGCGAAGGCGGAAGAGGGCTGCAAAGATCAAGATGAAGGCGATCAAAACGACAAGAGGGTAAAGGAAATGAACCTAAAGGAGGTTTAGTATGTCTATGAACTTTGGTTTTTTGACAAGCAATACATGAATGAGCCCAAACCGAGATGTCAGTGTGCATTTTAGGCCAAAAAAACGAGAAGATAAAAGTTTTTGAGAACCACGAATACCAGGATGAGAAAGAGAATGAAGGATAAGAAAAACCTATTTTCGAAAAGCAGAAGGAACGAAAGGACGAACTCTGCCAGTAGAAATGTCACAAATTAAAGGAACAGGAGAATCAGGTAAAGAAAGAGTTTGAAGTTTGATAGAAGTATCAGCAGGAAGAATAAGATCATCCCCCATTTGATTCTAATTTAGGTAAAGGCGTAACGGCATTAACCTGAATACGAGATAAGGCATCAGCACTAGAGTTATCACGACCAGGAATGTGACGAAGATCAGTAGTAAATTGGGCAATAAAATCAAGATTACGAAATTCACGAGGAGAATAATGTAAAGAAACAGAAGTAATAGCAGAAGTGAGTGGTTTATGATCCGTGAGAACATAAAACTGACGACCTTCAAGAAAATATCTAAAGTATTTAATCGAAGAATAGACAGCAAATAGTTCACAACCAAAAGTACTATAGCGAGTGACAGCAGGAGGAAGTTTCTGAGAATAAAAAGCAAGAGGAAGCCAAACATCATTTTGCAGTTGCTCTAGTGAAGCTCCAACAGCATAATCACTGGTGTTCACAAATAGGCGGGTTTCAGCACCATGTTCAGGAAAAACAAGAAGAGTGTTGTTGACCAATAGAATTTTACTCTGTTCAAAAGCCTGACAAGCAGCATCAGTCCAATTAACCATTGTCGAGCTGCCCCGACGACCCTGAACAAGCAAAGCAGTAACAGGAGCTAATATGGCAGCAGCCTTGGGGAGGAAACGATGATAGAAATTAAGGAGACCTAGGTAAGCACGAAGATCTTTGTGAGTGGTAGGAAGAGGATAATTACTAATGGCAGAAACACGATCAGGTAGCGGAGAGAGACCAGAAGAAGAAATTTTATGTCCAAGAAAAGTAAGAGAAGCAGCACCCAAAATGCATTTCTCGAAATTTAAACGAAGACCAGCTTGAGATAAATGAGAGAAAACAATACGAAGATGAGAAAGATGCTCATCCGGAGAATGAGAAGCAACTAATAGATCATCAATGTAAGCATATACAAAGGGTAAACCACGTAAAACATGATCTATCAAACGTTGAAAAGTAGCACTGGCATTACGAAGACCAAATGGCATAAAATTATACATGAAATTGCCAAAAGGAGTTGCAATACAAGTTTTAGGACGATCATCAGGATTAACAAGAATTTGAAGGAAGGCAGATTTCAAATCAAGAGAAGAAAAAATGGTACATCCATTGAGAGAAGAAGTAAAGTCATGAAGGTGAGGAATAGAATAAGTATCAGCAACAGTTTTAGAATTTAGTAACCTGTAGTCCCCAACAAAACGAAAAGAATCTTGCCCTTTTTTAACAATATGAAGCAGAGAAGCATGTCAAATTCAACACGCGCAGCGTTTAACATTTCTGGAGAAAGTCTGCGAGCCTTGCAGACAGGATAACTACCCTTTGTCTCAATATAATGCATTACATGGTGAGACACAGGAGAAAGATTAGAAATGGGCTGGATTAAGTCAAAATTCAGAATGCAAAAGAGCGTGAAAGGAAGAATAAAAGGAGGAATCAGGAATATTGATACCATAAATAGAAGAATCGAAAGGAACAGCTTTACAAGAAAGAGAAGTAGTGTCATCAAGTAGACGACTATTGGCCATGTCAATAAGAATATTGAAATGACATAAGAAATGAGCACAAATGATGTTTTGGGTAACATCGGCCAAAAGGAAAGTCCAACGGAAGGAACGACGTAATCCAATAGATAAGGTAAGGAGTTGTTCACCATAAACAGCAATGCTAGAACCATTAGCAGCCTGTAAATGAGAAACAACAGGCGGAAGAGAAGAACAAAAACCATGAACATTCAAAATAGAGAAACTACTGCCCGAGTCAATTAGAAAAAATCGTTTAGAATCACCATCAAATATACGTAAAAGCGAACCTGGAAGAACAGCATTAACCTCAGGAATAGAAATAGTAGCAGAATCAACAGAAAGAGGAACTGAAGTAGAAGCCGTTGTAGTGGCAGTAACCGAAGACGAATAAGAGATAGTAGGAATATAGAGCGAATCAGAATTGGAATTTAAGGAAATGACCACGGGTGGAGCGCAGCGATCTACGGTCCCCCCGAGGGGAGTTTCCCTGAAGAGGATTTGCAGATTTAAAATTACAGGGAGGAATGCAGTTACGTGCTCTAACACCAAAATGATAATGATAGAAGCATAAAGGAGAACCCTGAGGAGGTTGGGGCCAAGAAGAACGGGAAGGTGAAGAGGAACGAGACCTGGGGCGAGAAGACGCAGATGAAGATTGCTGACAATGACAACGAGAGATAGAAGACATTTGTTGTTGCAAGGAAATAATTTGAACATTCATATTGTTCAACAAGGTAATAATGTTAGTAAGAGGGTCTAAAGAAGAATTTTGGAAAGCTGGAGGAGAAGGAGTACAAAGAGAAGAAGGAACAGAGTAGGAGGAAGATAGAGCAGCGGAAGGCGAAGATATAGAAGGAAGAGAAGAAGAGTTAGTAGCAAATTAAGAAGGAAAAGTAATAGAAGAAGAAGAAGAAGGCACAATCGCGAGAGTAGAACCCATAGGGGTAAAAGATGGATAAGTTATAGGAGAAGAAAAGGATAGATTGGCACAAATAATAATATCCGCACGTTCTGCTAAATCTTGAAGAGACAAGGCGTCACCATGAGAGAGCAAGGAAGTACTAACAAAGGCAGGAAGAGAGTGCGAAGAAGAGATTGGTTACTATCAGCAAGGGGACCAGAAATAGAGAGCATACAGGTAAGAAGCTGTGAAGGAAGACGATCACCCAACACCTCATGTTTTAACAATTCATGAAAACGTGTAGCATCAGAAGGAGAAAGATGGCGACGTAATAATTTACAAAGAGTAGAATAAGGAGTGAGAGAGGAGCTGACTGAAGGTAAAAAATTAGGGATTGATTTCTGAACTTCATAGGGAATGGAGAGCAGAAAAGCATTAGCTTTCTTGAATTCTGTAGGAAGTGAAGCAAGGAAAATATCAAATTGCTGAATCATAAAATCAACATCATCTCTCCTAAATTACGGTGGGGTCAGTCGAGGAACACGCGACATAGGCCAGGTAGTTGCCGGCAAAGTTGCAGAAAGAGGAGGAATCGGTGGAGTACTCTGTTGATGTTGAGACATCAATAATTGTTGATTCAGTGATTGTTGTAACATGCGGATCATGCAAAGGCGGAGGATAAGAAAAAGTTGGAGATGAAAAAAGGAGAGGGAAAATATTCGAAGAAGTAGGAACAGAATCAGATAACATATTAGAGGTAGTAGTAGAAATAGTAGTAGAAGCTGTAACAATAGTAATAGTAGAAGTAGGGGTAGTAGTTGTAGTAACAGTAGGTGTAGACATATCAAATAATAAAATAAATAAAATTAATTTTTACAACTCTAAGATGCTTAATGGGTTCCTAACAAAAATAGAAATAAATGATATAAAGAACGAAGACTGATCAATAATATTGTAAAAAAATATATATATATATAATAAATAAGGATAAAATTAGTAATATCAAAAGGAAATGGACCGTCACTCCAGGGTCACCATTTAATGCGAAAATTTGTCCTTTTATTTCTACAGCTCTCTCGGTGATTGTTAAGATTTAAATTTAGTAAAGGATATTTATATAAATATTCTTATGGTCCAAATAAATTCAGTACTGCTAAATGTTGCAGAATAGTGTTCTTCTTGGTCCCAAAATAGAAGGTTTCTTTCTCTTATCTCTAGCTTTTTCTTTATCTTTAATCTCTATCTCCGATTTTTTGGAACCTGTGGAAATAACCAGTTACTATATATACTAATAATAAAAATAACTATAATAATAAAATAAACAATATAAAAATTAATAATATACAAATGATAAAGAAATAATAATAATAAATATTATTATAATTACCCATTTATTATTTATGACATTTTGTTTAATAAAATTAGTAGCGTTAATTATATAAAGTTATTTTTTTATTATTGCAGATAGGAATTAAAATAAAATGTTTTTTTTATCTGAAACACAAAACTTAAAATACAAAATGAAAAATAGAAAAAGTAGGTCACATATAAATAATATAACTATATATTATATATATATATATAATATATATATATATATAATTATATATATAATATATATATAATATAGTATATATATAATATAATAATTAGGATGTACCGGAACCAGATTTTTTCCGCCCGGAACCGGAACTTCCGGACCTGAAAAAGTTCCGCCGGAACTTTTCGACTTCAGGTACACCTTACATAAGCTGCGTCCAGAAGCCCGACGCAGCCCGGGCGGGCACACATGCATTTCCAGAGCCCGTTTACGCACTTCTACGTCACGTAAACGTCACAGTCAGTTGCCCGGTAAATCCTCGATTTCGAAATAAATAACGGCGGGCTGCGCAGGAAGAATTACTTTTACAAACAAATCTTTTTACCAAACATGTGTCGGAAATGGCTTGCCAAATTTTTTAATATTTAGTTAACTATAAAATACTATATATCGTGGCGTAGTGGTCAAACAGATACATGCATAAGTAAACAAGTATTGCTTACAATTGCAGCTGATCCACGGGCGCCCTCGGCCGTTTCCAGGTACCAAAATTTCCTGTCTCTGATTGGTTAATGAATTTTTTTCAATTGAAGCGTTTCCGATGATTTTGCACAGCTCACTCGGGCTTCTGGAAACGCACTATTCTACTTAAAACTTGTCTGATTAACAAGTTGAGTCTCTCTAGAAGTATCTGTCATCTTGTCATATCCATACTGTGGGCTCTTAGTTCTGCAAGCCAAAATTGGTAAGCGGATCAATAAATTTATTAAGTAAAAAGGAATATACATAGCTGCGTTCCCAGAAGCGGGGGTTGAGGCCCCGTGTGCATAATCTCGGAAACGCTTCCGAATTGAAAAAAAATTACATTAACCAATCAGGAACAGGAAATTTGTACCTGGAAATGGCCGAGCAAGCCCGTCAGATCAGCTGGCAATTTTAAACAATACTCATACCTTATAACAGGGGGGTAGACACTAATATCGGATCAGGCAGCCAAAAAAGAACTTATATTTTGCACCCCTCAATAATTTTGTGAAAACTGAAAAATCAATGAATAAAAGAATATAATTATTAAGTACAACGATATATATAATATTTATATATATAATAAATTATAAATTATAATATATATATATTATTATATTTATTTACTATAATATATTTAATATTAATATATATAAATAACACTCAAACCTTGCACCCCTAATGATTCACCCATGCTCATCTTTGTACTATAAATAACATAATATCCTTAGTAAAAAGTTAACGAAATATTAAAAATTTTGGGCAAAGCCATTTCCGACAACATGGTGAAAAAGATGTGTAAACGATATATTTCTGGCGCCCCCCGTTATTCATTCCACGACAAATCGAGGATTTAAACAACGGCCCTGACTTGTGCTTACGTGGCTAGAAGTGCGCAAACACCGGGCTCTGAACACATGCGCCTGGTGTCCCCGGGCTACGTCGGTCTGGAGAACCAAGTCAGGTTCAAAGGTTAAAAAAGCTTTTGCAGCGTAACGAAAAGATGACGTTAATCCACAACATGGAGAGAACATTTCTTAAGCACTCCCTTTCAACTTCAATTCAATTCATTTTAGACGTTTGAATAGTTTCAATTTTAAATAATTCCATCAAACATGTTACTAATTTTTTATACTTTCAGATTAAATTTAATTTCTTAAATAATAAATTATATGATAAAATATTATATAATAAATTAATTTTAATAAGGACTTCTTCTACATAATTTTAAAATTATGCTGATCAATCAATATTTTCCAAGTTAGATTTAAATCTCGATGAAATAAAAGGATATCAAATATGTAGTTTTTATTTCTTTTTTAAAAGAGCATATGTGAGATAACCAGTGGTCATAGATAGCCTACGACAATAAGATGTATTTTCATCTACAAAAAGTAAATTATCAATGTTGTTTTATGGCTGACTTAATAAGGAATAAATAAAATTTAGAGTACTCAGATCTTTACAGTAGATAAAAAACTTATTGATTTATATAGCTATATATGTAATTTATATATATTTAGAAAATATATATATTGTATTATATATATAGAGAGAACATATTTAAACACTGAATGACAAAAATTAAGTTAACAATCTTATTATGAATATGGCAACAAAGAGGAATCACTTTATTTAAAAATAATAATTAAAAAATGTAATTTGTTCTCCTATAAAAAAAATAAAATAAAAAATCTCAAATAAATAAAACCCAACCTTCTAGAGTATGAAAAGCTACCCGTCCTACATTTCTGGTCCTGTGGAGGAGATATAAATTTAAGTTTCGAAAGTACTGAGTCGAAGATTTTATCATATCCATACAATCGTAACGCGGTCTTATAGAACGCCATCTTGCTATACCGCGGTTGGCAAAAAGATAATAAAAGAAAATTAAATGACAGTTTTTTGTTTATTGTTTGAACATTGTCCTATCGTTTGAAAAAGATTAAAAATTTAATAATTAATGCTTTGAAAAAGATTGAATACAAAAATGAGAGATATGAAATGAATAATTAAAAATAGGAGCGGAGCTAAAAGGCATCACTAGTGACTTACCATAACTCTCAGACACTTCTCAGAATAGAATTCACGTCCTAATTAACCTAACCACAGCATTTGGCAAATCTTTCCCTCCATCCTTACATCAATACTTTCATTTACAATTTAAAAAACACTTTGTGCCTCAATGGCGAACCTTAAATATATTATTACATCCAGTTCAATTAAATAATTAAAAACATCTGATGAAAATATATGTCAGAAGCATTTCCATTTATCAAAAAACGTAATTTTTTTTAAAAATGAAAATAATATATTTATTATGGCCCGAATATATATCAAATTTAACATCCAATAATTGTATGTGAAGTACAAGAAACTAAATGACACTATTTTATAGGTAAATAAAATAATTGATATTTTTTAACTGTTTCCAAAAGAGTAAAATTTGAAATTAAATTGATTTTCAGGGTAAGTATACGCGATTCCCTATTACCCGTCCAGGAAACCCCGAAACCCAGCGATGAATGCACTCATTCGTTCTACGCCTCCCGAGCTGTCTCTACGAACTAGCTCAACATTATTCCATCTACCTCCGACAAGAATTATGATTCCAGCATAATTAGAAACGGAATACATGAGCTACCAAAAAATCCACGTTAATTTCTTGGAAAGTCTGCCCAGGACCGCCGAATTGGTGAAATTAACCCAACAACACAATCAAACCACGGTATACAATCTGCATTAACCATCTGACCTTCATCATTCGAGATCCTTATCCACATCGACCAAAACTATCCCTCAACGCGTAACTTCGTATATAATATTACGGCTACCATATAATCCCCCTGCACGTAGCACCACAAGCGAACTCGGTCAAATCTGCTTTCATTCCTCATTTGTGTGTTTACAATTCTTCTACACTAAGATTGTCATCTGAAACACCATTAGAACTTTAGATTCTACTCCTGCTATTCCAGACCATAGTACTCGATACTATACATAATCACAAGGTAAGCATACAAATCCTCCTATGTAACCCTAGCGGCACTCAAGACTTTAGTCCCTTTAATCCAACAAATGAATTTAATTGCACAAGCCAACTTCCTGCAACATTCACAAAACTTTCCTACCCACACTGCATCATCCGTTCTCCTTTCTTCACCCAACATATATCCTAAAAAAATTTAAACTCAGACACTTGATTCCAGCTGCGAACCATCTAACATAACTTCACACAGAGGACTTCCTCACTCACCACCAAAACCTTACTCTTACTACGTTTACTTCAAACCCTTCTTTTATAACACCCTGGCCAAATCTCTCCACCAATCCTCTTCAAACTCTCTTAAATTCACCACACTATAAATACATGACAGTCCTCAATAAAGTAGGGTACCCTTCCACTCACCCGCATCATAAACACCATTTCCTACCACCCCCATCATCTAATTATTTCATAACCCCATCCATATACAAATTGAATAACCAGGAGACATAACACATTCCCTGCCTCACTCTGCTATTAATATTAATCAATCACTTTTGACCACCATTATTCTTGCACACGCTCACACTGCAACAACACCATTCAGAAGCCTATCACCCAACACCATATATTACTAACACCTGCCAAGGAATTTCCCTAAATTTCTATTCATACGCCTGTGCAAATCCATAAAACCTTTAAATACAGTTATTCTTCTTCTCTCTGTTTTTATAGAAGACGCCTCATTCTCTTAGCAGTTATTTATTAGTTGGTTTGTGGGTCTCAATCTTGGCTGTAAGTTGTTTAAAATCTGGCTGATATACTGATCAGAGATGAAACTGACAGCTACTATTAGTCAATAACATTGCTATTCTATGGGTAAAATTGTGATAACCCATCTCCTCTTGCTCGTCGCTGGCCCAACAACGCATCCATGAATCATTCCTTTAACCAGTCGCATGTCTCTCAGGTCACCGCGACGGCGCCTACTTTCAGACATTAAACAAATACCTGGACATATCATCGCTCCCTAACCACACTCAAATAAACTCAACCACATTCTTTATATCTCCGACATTCGCATTATCTCCCTCCCTTAAATAAGAATTGTATACTAGCTTCCTCTTACAACTTACCAACGGGGAACGCGATTATCCGCTCTCTCCCTAATATCTTGAATTCCTACAAAATTACCGATGTTATCGTCTGCGCTCTGCTCTCGAATCAACAATTATAGTCAGAGAGAACATAAACGACCAATGTCAACCTTACCTCTGCGCTCACTGTTTGGGAAGTCTCATCTGTTACTGCTAGCTACGACTATTCATCAGGAGCAGGCGAGATCTTCACCTATTCTCTGAAAACGCTACATCGAGCGTGACGTAACATTTTATATGCTACAATACACTCACTTGTCCTCTAATGGACCTCCTACTCCTAATAATCTATCCTGGTTCTATCTTGCGTCATCAAGAGATCACCAGAAGAGTCTCCAACTGACTCTCTCTCCTTCTCGAACTAGGTGTGATGTATAATGAATGTATTATGGATGTACGCGACGTTCTGTCATCTTCACGTCGCCCTCATAGTCGATATTTATCCGTGTGACGTAATTACACCTCTGAGTCCCTCTAATATCTCGAATCGATAACTCAATTGTAATTTGAATTTTTCATATGATTAGTGTGATATTCTTATTAACTTAAATTCACACTATACGGTGTAATTAATGCGAGCAGCGATCTATGAGTCAATGAATATATATAATCAACTAACTGAATTTCATTACAGCTCACCCTCCACCTAACCTACTCTGTATGTATACGGACTACTACACTAATTAACTGTACATAATGTACTAAATACACACACGCCGCACTATTATCATTCAGACGATGAGGCCTATCCAGCTCTCTAGTTCGGCTGGTGTCCCTCGCGTTAGTGGGAGCTGGAGAGACTATCCAGTAATTAAGTGTAACCTGCGCGTGTAACTAAGCTTGCTTTAGCCTTGTCGGATGCGTCGATCTCAGGAAATTAGGTTCTGGTGCACTTAATTCGACATGCGCAATCAGTATTTGTATAATCTAGTCCTCAGGCTTTATAGTGTCTGCACCTTATGATCTATACAAAATGAACGCGCATATGTTTGTACTATAGTAAGGACTAGTCTTGATTGGGTGGCTATAGCATATAAGTGAGAGAGGAGGTGGCGACAATAGATTGATATTTATTCTCTTTAAGTTCTTTAATACTGTGTATGCTAATAATTCTCTAGTCTAAGATCCTCTTTTTGCGTCTCTCTATCCTCTATTATACTTAGATAGATGTGCTCCAAATCTCTCTCGAATTCTTCTCAACTCCTTTCCTTTATCATATTAGGTTACTTAGTTTCTATTAACATATATTGCTGAGTGATCAATCTGTCTCCTTAACTACATGAACTGTCTACTCAAAGAACTGTATATGTGCTTTACACCTCACGATATACTATTACTTATAAAGAATAGTGCGAGAGTGAGTGCGTTTGCGTGTCGGGGGTTTTTGACGAGAGAGAAGTATAAACTTTTAGACTCGTCTTCTCAGCTATCAATATAAAAATTTATCAAATATACTAAATAGCTGAGGCAATATATCTACAACACCTCATATTCTTGGTGGATAGAGAACATTTAAGTAGAATACTCTTTAATAATAAGCACGACACGTTTACTTTGTCTCTTAGGTAATTTGTGAGTCAGAAATTCTGAATATAATTTTTAATATATTCTCTAATGAATTTATTTCCGCCAATATTAAAAAGTCTCAAATACAATTCCTAAAATTTCTCGGTCATAGGTTTGGCCATCCCGTGATATATATATATATATATATATAGTATTATTAATTAATATATAATTAATTAATATATATATAATATAATTTAATAGTATAGTAGTAGTATTGAAGTATTAATATATGATTAGTAAGTATATATATATATTATATTATACCTCGTAAGTCTTTAGTATAAGAAGATTTTATCCATCGATTATCTACCATAGTGTCGTCTAAAGTCTTTTCATGGTATCTTACTGACTAATTTAAGAATAAATATCCCGTGATAGTGCAGACGGTGAGTAAAATAATAGCTTATAATTAATATTAAATAAAAAAAGGATATTAACTTTATAACACTTCTTTGTGACTTTAATGTAGAGTGATGAATTGAATATAGATCATTATCATTGAATATATTTTAATGATTATATTTTAGTAGGTACTGAGTTCCGGGCGCTGATATATAACGTCGAAATACTGTGTTCTTGAAGATATATTTATATGGGATATCTCGACTCCGTAGTAATATGCAGATTGCTTTCATAATGATGTTATGCTAGTTGGAATTGGTTCTATAGGTACTGATCAAGAAACTCTAATAGATGAAAAGTTTTTAGTGCACTTTAATCTAGTAGCTAAATGTTTGAATTGGATTATCTATTCTAAGTTGGTAAAAAACCATCAAGTGATAACTAATTTGTGTAAAGAAAATAGTCGATACGATGACATCTCTCGTGAGGTAAGAATTAAAGGTTAATCTTATTTGATTGAGTAAGTCTAATTATAAATCGCACACTTTATTTTGTTATGCATATTCAATGATTATAACACTTAATAGAAATATTTGAGTGTTATTTATAGAACACCTGAACACTCGTAATAAATAGCATATATATTAAGCTGCAGATAATTTTTTATTAATCGTTTTTTTTGTAATACATATAGTAATTTCCGAGGTGTTGTTTAATTATCAACCAGTGGAGATACAATATAATAAGGAGTAAGATAGTTAGAAAACCACATATTTATTTTATCTGACACTGTTGACATAATATATTATCTAACTGATTTGTGGTCTTCCTTGATAACCAATAAATTTATATGATTATCAACAATTTAATAATGTGCAAATTAAAGACTAATACAGGTGTGTGTTGTGTTCAATGAACAAAGCATTACGCCTATTCCAATTAACGTTCCGATACCAATTCCAACAGTATAAAAATTATAATGATGTCGATTAGGTAATAATATTTTTGTATTACTAGTGATTTTATGGAAACTCATCAGTTAAATAGTGTAGTTATAACAAAGTTTTATATGTATAAGGAATTAAAGCATACTAATTATTGATATCGGTAAAATGTTTTACTCTTGCTCAGGTTGTGCGTTTTATGAGCTCTTGGCACAATTAGGCTACTGTGACAATGGTTATATTTGTTATTTAAGTGTATCTAGTAAAGATTATGTTGTTGATATTATTTGAAAATACTCTGAGTGGCCCTCACAGTACACTGTTTGGATGTATCGACCCATAGTAACAAGCGTTGTCATACTAATATTTGTTATTTATCCAAATGTAGACGAGAATGAATATAGCCTGTTGAAAATTACATGAGGTGAAAGAATGTACATTTAGAAGACGTCCAGAAAATTAGAAGGAATAAGCATCATAAATTCGCGTAAAATACACCAAGACTATGCGCATGTGTACGGGCGCAGCCGCGTTAATGAACACATACTTAAGCAAGCATAACTGAAGACAATATATTGTGAGATGCATATGTAAGCTTATGAACAATTTATATGGAGCTTACAGAATACTAAATCTGTACACGCATCAATACGTGCACACCAGATTCTGTGAATACATATTAACGAGGCAGGTTTTAATTCATTTTATGGAATTTTTAAATATATTGGAACAAGTGTATTTCCGACCCCTGAAATTAATGTAGAGAGCTAAAAGTTTAGTTTTTGATTCTTTTGGTTGATGGTCTCTGATAAAGATGTGAGTGAGTGTTGTGAGTATAGGACTGTGTTTTGATAGTTATATATCTAATTGATTTTTGAGAAACCCCTGTGGTATATATATATTATAAGTTTGGTTGACATAATTACAGAGAGAGTTCTTATTGTATGTTCCAGAGAGAGTGAAATTGAGAGTTTTTGTAAGAGGGGTCATATGTTTATGTGGTATTTATGATTTGATGACCTAGCTGAGGAATGTGAGCAGATGGATAACCAATCTTGTTTTGATCGGTTAATGAAATTCAAAACATTATGTAGTCATCTTTTGTTTGTTCTGTCTTCCTGTCAAGAGTATCATTTGGTATTTCTGCCAGTGTGGAGTAGTCTGTTAGCAGTCGTGGCCAAAGGCCAAACTACCAAGAATTAATATAAGATGTATGATGCTCAAGGGTTATTGGGACATAGGTGCTAGTTTGATCGAAGGAGTGTTTAATAAGTGAATGGTTAAGAGTACGAATTAGTGCTATAGAGGGGTGAGGTACTATAGTGCTATTTCTAGTCTCAATAGATTGTTAAGTAGGTTAGAGTGGAAAAGGATGTGATGTAGGTGGGTATAGGCTCATACGATAGGATTTGTATATAGTGGGTATATGACTCATGTGTGATAGGAGGATGCTCTCCATGATCTTCTCAGTATTATGTGTGTTTTAGCATTCTGGATAAGACTTTGTAATATAAGGATAATGGGTGGGGTAATTGTAGTCTTATGGAAGAGGTGTTTCGTATGAAGGTTGGGTTAATTTGATGACGCTGTGTTCGGGTGTGGAACGAATATAGAGTCTCTTTCTTTGTATGGAGTGAGACAGAGGTGTCAAAAATATTTCGAAGAAAGCCAGAATGATTTTATAACGTCGAGGTACTCGTTATAAAATTAGACAATGATGGCTGGGGAACGCAAAGACTACACCAAGCACTCCTCTCACCAAGGGACATTTTCCCCTTTCAGCATTAGGCAGGTGAATTTGTTTGAATCTTGGTTTATAAAAATATGAATACACTCTCCCTTAGTTCTACTGCTGATAAGAGAGCGAATATTTATTGTATGTTGGTGGGGATTATATTTTGAGGGGAGACATAATAGAGATGATCAACTCACTTAAATGCCTTTATAATTGTGTGACAGCTAATCTATTTGAAAGATGGTAATATGGAAATGTTCTTGTCCTTTGAGGAAGACATTGAGGATGAAGAGGAAAACTCTCTGAGAGTTTTGTATATATATTCATTAAATTTCATATATATATAAAATAAATTTTATTGAATACAGGATATATATACATATTAGTTTTAATTTATTTAAAAACTTTTGTGGAAGAGTCGCACATTATAGCAGAAGATGTGGTACGAATCTGCTGATATAGACAGAGTATATAGATGGTAAACTGAATAGGTGCGGTTTTATAGAGTAGCACGCTTAGCGTGAACATATGTTTTTCTCTAAGGTTGCATGAGTTTGTCGTCATAGCAGGTTAACTAACCCCGTGAAGAGAAGCAGGCGCTGCCCAGCCTCTGGATAATATATATATATATTATATATCTGTAATATAGTTCCGGTATACATAATAATATGATATATTATTAATATATATATCACTAGATAATACTGGTTATATAATTTTTACTGTAAAAGTATTATTATTAATATGGTGAATATTACGGGACTCGTGTTACCTCAGGAGACACGTACGCCGGAACCATACGAATTTGGAAAGTTCCGGTTACACGGACCGTGAATCTAGCTTGGTTCCGGCCGGAACTAACCGGAACCTTTCTACTTTTTCAAATGTTCTTTCTTAATAAATTCGAAGTAATTGATTGATGTCATTTACTCCATTATGATTATGCATAAAAAAATGTAATATTGATAAAATTGAATCATACAGTCGTCCCCATTAGAACGTCGTGGGGTGTACGGGATTCTCTTGAACCAACCCTCTGAGCGTGATAGGCTCGATAACTCGCGGTATAACTTTAAACCCCCTGAAAATCATTAATTTTAAAAATTTTACCTTTGGTATATGGATTTTAAATAGCAGGCATATTTTTATCCTTAATAATAAGTGAATAAATGTTGCAGATACAATGTGATTACAGAACATTATATAAGACATATTTTCCACTAGGTTAATTAGTAGGATATGATTACTTACAGTACAGTACATCTACAACTAAAATGAGCAAAAAAGTTTTTAGTTTTTATTAAAAATGAAAAAACTGATCCAATAGTACAGAACCATCTCTCTTAAAAATCCTTGCGTAGTGAAAAAAATAGTTTTTATATAATTTAATTGGAGATAGCCTGAGGACGTATATAGCAATTTTACAGTTTTTAGCCATATTCAGAGCACCAAAGATAGTTTTACGTTTCTCAAATGTAATATGAAGTTAAGATGTAGAGATGAAGGCAGTTTCGCAGAATCTGTAGGTTGTTTGGGGCTGGCTTTTTTATTGTAAATTCCTATTCATACAATCGTTTGTGATACCAGGGTAGGAATATAGACTGTTTTTGTGTTTATAACATCACCATAAATATTTTGTTTTTTACTCTCATGGTTCACACTTATTCTTAACATATAGGTATGTATTATTTTGTATTTTATTTATTTTTGCAATTTTAATTTTAAATTTTTTATCTTTTTAACATATTGTATTACAGAATTTAATTTTATTTTTGTATTTGTCATTTTTAATTTTTTCTTTTATTATCTTCTTTGTGTGTGCCAAAGACACGCAACTAATTGTTAAATTATTGGTTTTATTTTGCTGTCGCATAACCTTAAAATATTTGGGTGAAGTAAAAGACATTTTATTAAGCAAAAGCGTTAATACAAAAAGCAGTATCATAATAAGAGCCGCTTTTCTACGAGGACGACGTGTATGTGAACAAATAATTCATTGCAATAAAATGCTCTAGTCAGTAGTCTTTAGTGCTCTACTGTTTGTGCTAAATATAAGAACTTATAGTATGATTATGGTAGATCGAGCCTTTATATTAACTCATGTATCTACTCACTGTGATCGTGTTTAGGCAGTGGAGTTGAGTGCGAAAATCCTAGACGATCTAGATACCTAGAAGGAAGTAAAACTGTAGGGCTCGGGTGTGAAGGCGTTTGGGTGATCATTTTATTATTTATTTATTTTGATAAGATTGGCCGTCATTGTGATCATCTTGAATGATGTGATATTGTATTATTTATTTCCTAAAATTTAGGGTTTATAAGAACGACAAATAAAGCTAGTGTATTTAATTTATATGTGTTTTCTGTGAGATATAATAACATGATAGTATCTGTAGGTACAGTGCGCTAATTAGTTGCCTAATTAAAGATAATTAGAGTTAGAGTTAAAATAATATATTATATTTTTTAGTTTGAGAGTTAATGTCTCTACTCCCTCCTCTTCCAATATAAGATATATTTTATGGAGACGATTGTTTTTAAAATTATATTTGAGTAATAGTATTAGGAGGATTATAGGTTATGAGGTCATGTAATTTATTCTAGTAGCGGTATAGGGCTGTGAAAAATATGCTCTTACTGTTTAATATCATAGCTCAAAAAAGGCTATTTAATTACAGTATTGTAATCATTCGGAAAAAAATACATTTTCCCTCAGTAACTTAAGCCTTAATTAATTAACTGTGATGTATCATGGGTAATTATATGTGAGCTTTGAAAGAGGTTAGGGTAAACTCCATTATTTTAGTGATCAGACCTTGTTTTAGGTATAAATAGTAGGAGTCATGGAATTGAAAATATATTAGTGATTTATAGATTGTTGTATGAGTTGTATTATACTGAGTGATAGATAGAGCTCGTATGAGTGAGTACATCTAATAGTGTATAAATTTAGTGTGTTCTTATGTAGAGAATAGCATAGATAAGACACTCATGGTTGGGATTAGGTAATTGTGATACTATAATGTAAGTGTAGAATATGAAATACTACCATGTATAATTATTAATACGGATTATATTTAAATAGTAGGAAGTTTAAGTCATGTAATTAGTACAAAACAATTGAGGTAACGGTTGGTGCTTTCAATAAAATAGATAGAATAAGAAATAATAAAATAACATCCTCAACAATTAATCGGTTTCTTTATACACAACGGTATTTGCGAGACTTTGTGGATTTGATTAATGACTTTTATATGATCATTTTGTTTGAATGGCTAGATAGTTCCTGACATGCTAGAATACTAAGACACTCTATTTGTGGATAAAAAATATAATTGTCTCACGGATGCTCTGTGTGTTATTGATTAGTGTCTTTGATTATTGACTTAGTGTAGTATAGATTAATATTGTAATATATAGTTGACTTTTGAATATTTATTTATTTGAGAATTATTGATGGTTTTAGAGTAATTCTGTAATGCTAGTTTGTGCTAATGTAAATTCTCATCATATATTGTCAGTGTAAATAGTTATTGTATGTGATGTAAAGAGAGAAATAACTTTTAAAGTAGATAATCTACTTGCGATAGAATAACTAAATGGGCGATAGGTTGATTATAGCTATAACATGTCCTATAATCAATAATTATTTAAAATTTTTAAACGAAATTCCATAATTTTCTTACTTAAAAGTAGAATATGGATTTGAGATTATTGAAATTGTGGTGTAAGAAACAATATAGTGTGCTCTCATTGTGTATGGAGTGTATAGAACGTCGATCTCTTATCCATACAACACGTTTACCCGGTATCGTGTAATAATAGCTTTTAAACTTTGGATAGATACGCGTCGAACTTTAATATAGAGCTGCGAGTTTCCGAGAACGACGACTGTAGCGCGGGCGGGGCACAACAGGCAGCACATTGTCGTTATCCAGAGCCGTTTGCGCACTTCTACGCACGTAAACTCACAGTCAGGCGCCCGTTTGTTAAATCCTCGATTTGGGAATTAAATAAACGGGCGGCTGCCGGCAGGTAAGTAATACTTTGTTTTTACAATTAGCATACAAAATCTTAGTTTAGCAAACAAACATGTGATACGGGTAGTAAGTGGACTTGTCGCAAAGATTTGTCTGATAAATATCAGTAAAAACTTTTATTATAATTAAGAAAGATACATATATGGTATTCGTGATTCATTTTTTCATATATAACGTGAAAGAATAACAATAGTTAGTTGATAGAGGATCATGGCGTATGGCAGTTTAGGTAATTTTTCTAGTTGTGTGAATATTAAAAGCAGTAGAGAGGAGTGAAGGTAGTCATTAATGTAAGCGAAGCGAAAATTTTTTTTTTTATTTATCTGTTATATATTTATTTTATTTTGCGCGTTATATTTTGAGTTACAGAAATAAGATATGTATAGGAAGGGATTGCATTATATACTTATGAGTTATATAAGTTTTATTGAATAAACAAACTTTATGTTAAGTTGCGGTGATATGATATTGTTAATGAGATGTAAGTAATCACATAAACCAATATATCTACTAACCTACAGAATTATGTTAGATAATATTTATAATAAAAACTCGATAAATAAAGTTGATATATAGTTTATATAAATATAATATGAGTATTAACTAACGTTTTGGGAGAGTAAAGATATTAATTTTAAGAGATTACTTCATTTATATTCTCAGAGATGCAGAGATGGTTGCAGTGGTATCTCGTTTTTTTCATGATTTCACAACATTATTAAATGCTTTCAGGCTCTTGCCTCAATAGGAGACATTGATGTTGCATAGTGACGCGCTAATAATTATACTGCGTATGTATATTTTATATAATCTACAACGCGCAAGATTAGAGTTTATTAGAGTGTTAGGGGAACATAAAGTGACCTTCGCATTACCGCCTCTCCCAGGACTCCGCCTCCTCGGTATACGTCGCATGGATAAGAAGTGCAGTTTATTGGTGCAGTTTGAGCACTTGAGCACGTAAGACTTCAAGTCTTTGAACATTGAGAGCTTGCGATCAGGAGCGACATTTTCGCTTAGGTTATTCCCATAGAATGTATCCTCTATCTCTCTGGAGAGATAGGTCAGAGTGTAACTCTTTACTTACTCTCGGAGATATGCGTCTCATGAGATGTTTTTAGTCGTGTATATCTCGAGAGTTCGATATTGTCTCTTAGGAAGACATCTGTCGAGACGCCATTGAGAGTGTCCATGTAGAGCTGATACGAGCTCTGCGATAAGTGTATGGAGTTTATATTCTCATTGAACCTGTAGATAGGAAAGTTATATAGTTTGACTCATGGTTAACTCTATGCAAGCAAAATTGTCAAGCTGTGTCTAGAACTTAGGCGAGGTAGACGCAACCCATCTAGTTTAGTAATGAGTTTAATTCAAGTTATTGAACATAGATAATTTCTAGATGCAGAGACGACTTCCAATTGTATGTGCTTACCATCAGAAACATACAGTTATGTTAAGTAAGCATAGATTAAGAGTCTGTGTCGTTGAATCACTCAGGCAAAGCAGGCCCTGAGTGCGTAGCCGCGGGCTGTGTCACATATGAAATAGTGCGAAAAGAACGGCAATGCAAATCTCTTGAAATAAACAAAAAACGATATACAATTATATCTCAATAACAATGTCGAGACATGGATTGAATTTTATTATACACATTGTGAGAACGGCTGAGAGACGCACCTCCGGAGTCAGATCATAAGTGTGCTACAAATATTGATTGAGTCAATAGATATCATATAGATTTGTGTGATTACTAAAAGTAAGAGATCTATAGCGGGTAGATGATATCACATTAACCATTGTATGAGATCTGAAGTGATTACAAGAATGATGTTATTACTTAAGTTTTCTGTGATGTAGCTCCTTAATATAATAAAGCTATAACTAAAGATGTTATAATAGATATTTCTCCTGGAGTTAGCCATTGTACACAAGATCAATGTTTTTGTAATAGAGTACTCTGCTCTCATGTAATAGCAGTTCCCTAATCAGGTATTAACATATTGTTTAGAGATATGCTTCGTAGAGCGTGCTATCATAGGCAACCAGTCTTACCGTGATTAAATCTCGATTTGATGATAAATCTGTAGTTTTGGTATCAGCGTGCAAGCTGCAGCTAGACATGGTCTCATGCGTTTCGTGAACTGCGTGTATAATTGTTCTCTCTCGCTAAGGTACTCGGGTGTGGATCTCTGTGTATAGAACGATTGGTCCATATGTGTGTAGTCTCTCGCCGCCCTGGTGCATCGTATTCCAGTGTGCATGGTGCATGCTAAGATGTAGGCAATATATCTGCATTCAGCCTGTGATAATGTGTAACTATTTGCTTGTGTAAGTAGACTGTATATATAAATGTGCTGGAAATAATATTGGGGGGTTCCGGCCAGGACATTCTTGCACAAGCTGTTCCAGGTGAAATAGGATGTTTCTCAATTGGTGGTTTTACCGGGCGCACGTCGCGATCCTCCGCGAGAGAATTCTATGCTAAGGTGTTCTCATTGAATTTTTTATGATGTTACCTGCGGTCATCAAGTCTACCGTTAGAATTATGGCAGAGTACTACCACGCGCTACGAACGTACGCTGCCTTAAAGAGTTTTAACCGGACTTATAATATTCTCAGTACGAATTTATATACTCAGAGTTTAATATAATAAGTTTATTATATATATATAGTTGTTGGCATATATTTAATTATTGTATACCAAGTTATATACTATATCATTCAGTGACTCACATATATAAATGTTTTGACAGTTGAGTTATAAAATAATAATTATATATTTAATATGTGTTATTTCTCATCCTTTGACATAATAGTTATATATATTGAGGATTATAATATATTAATCATAATTACTTGCAATGAATAAATTTTTCATATAATGGTGATATAATTATATATCATATATTACGACCACTACTTTTTCTATATTTTAACTTATTTCAGTAATAATAGTGAAGTTTCCTTTGCCATTAATCATTGCCTGTTATGTAGAAGGTAGATAGAGATATATAAAATAAACTATTATATATTATTAATTAAAGTAATTACCGACTGTTTAAATAACTTAAAATAGATTAACATCCGTTTGGAGAGTAGAAAGACTAAAGCAGACACTTATACAATGAACTTTTTCGTGTCTCTCCCCACCCCAACCCCAAATCTGCTCATTTACTCATAATATAGTATTATGGTGCTCTAAAAATGTATCCAGAGTACTATTCATTTAATGGAAATAATTATCACATACGTCTTCTCACAACACAAATTATATAATCATTATTTACACTCCCTTTCTCTATATTTTATGATATATTACAAATATATAACTTACTCAGATAGGCCTAAAAACATTATATTTATCATATTCGATATATTCATGTTATATATACTATAGATTATTTATAAATTAACGCGTCTCAACATCAATGAAAGAAATACGCATGTACACAAACGTATTACATTATTCATGTACTCTCTCTATAGCTGTTTCCATATTCAACACCACTCTATACTCTCTCTACCTACATACTTAAAGAAGAAACTAAAAGACATAATATTACGCTAAAAAGACTAGCTAATAGTCCACTCACCTTCTCCTACTTTATCCTATTCTCATTCTTGCTTCTTTCGGGCACCAAACAAGAATAGTAACTCTATCGTTCTACCCTCTCTCACTAGCAACCATCAAAGACAATAGTAACAGTCATACTGAAAGTCTCCATATGCGTCACACAAATGGAGGACAATAAATCACATAATACTTATTATAATATAATAATCTCTCGCTCATCCTGTATCATGAGTACAGCAAATATACAAAGGGCTGCTAATATCCTTAATCTCTCAACCTGATACTACGTGCGTGTCAAATAAGAACTACAGAGATAATATGAAAGCTGTGGACACAAAGGATTATAATTTCTGATTATGAATAGACCTGATGCGACCCCGAAAGATATAGAACATGATACGTGTGTATCTCAATTGCACTTATTAATCTACTTATAGTTATTTCTGTTTGTTATGATTGATCTATCATCTGTCCTCTCTCTTATATATGTGTCTACTCATCACTCTGTATTTAAGATTGACTCCGTACTTTGTCATCATAATATTCATAATATCATCAGTATGACAACTCTATAATCTTATATGTGAGAATGCTACCTTCTGAAAGTCAATCTTATAGATCTATATTATAGTCTAAACCTTCAATCCATCTTTCCGATAATGATATTGTCATTAATTAATTTAGACGTATATCTATCTGTTTGCTATATACTATCTCTGAAACTTATACTCCTCAACCTCAAACCTATCTTACATAGTATCTATCTATCCATCGCATACTATATACTATCTGAATAATTTTAACTTAATATGTTATCTAGAGATTTTCATTAAATCACCATCTTCAAATATGTTTATATGGCACTTAATATGTTCCAAATATACTATACTTCTCTAACTACTCTATCTGAATGCCTCTCTCACTGCTCTTATCTAATCATGCATCACACTAACTTCTCATCTAATGCATGTACAGCCTTTTACACTCCAAGTACGATACTCGTCACTCCTGATCTCATCATCTACATAGATGGGGTTAAACTATATTCACATAGTACTATTATTAAAGATCAACATAATTTTAAATTTTATTGAATGTGACATGGATAGGCTTATCGTCGGCTAAGAATAGGCGTACATCAATAGAGTTGAGCTACTCACACGACCCCCCTTGCTTTCTGTGCAACTTGCTTATAATGGTCTCATAGTCTACCCTGGCCTATGTCGGAGTGTTCCTTCTCTCCTGAACCACTCGCAGCGCAGCAGATTTATAAAGGAGACGATGATGGTTTGTATTGTAACTGAGATGGAGGATTCATGCAATATGTGCTGAATGAGTTTTCACTTGCATATGTCACTACCTACAGATTCGAGAAAGCTAATGCTTTTCTGCTCTCCATTCCCTATGAAGTACAGAAATCAATCCCTACTCCTTTACCTTCAGTCAGCTCCTCTCTCATCTCCTTATTCTACTCTTTGAGATTATTACGATACGCCAGTGACAGTTATCTCCTTTCTGATGTAACATTTTCCGAATTGTTAAAAACATAGGTGGGTTGAGAGTGATCTCTTCACTTCGACAGGCTCCTTACCGTGATGCCTCATCTCTATTTCTGTGTACCCCTTGCTGATAGTAACCAATCTCTTCTTCGCACTCCTTCTTCATGGAGACTAGATCTTCCATGCTCCTTTGTTTATACATGACCTATGACATACTCTCTTTGGTGACGCTTTTTTACTTCAAAGAAATTTAGGTCAGAACGCAGGCGTGATAATGAGTATGTTCGTGTCGATATCAATCCTTTTCTTCTCCTATAATTAGTTCCAATCTATTTCCACAGCCTATGGGTTCAACTCTCCGATGCGCCATTCTTCATTCTTCTTCTTCTTATGTACTTTCCTTACATCAATTTGCATACTTAACTCTTCTTCTCTTCTAATCTTCTATATCTCTCTCATCTTCCTGCTTCTATTCTTTCCTTCTTATCTCTGTTCTCCATCTTTCTCTTTGTATACTCTCTTTCCAAGCTTTTTCCTAAATATCTTCTTTTTTACCCTTTTTTTCTTTTTACTAACATTTATTAAGCCTTGTTGAACCAAGTTTGTGAATGTTTCAAGATTATTCCTTGCAAACAACAAATGTCTGAATCTATCTCTCGTAATTGTCATTGTCAGCAAACGTTCATCTGAAATCTTCTTGTAGCACACAGTAGGTCGACGTTCTCGTTCACCTTCCCGCTTCTTCTTTGCCCCATCGCTCTCTCACGCGGTTGTTATACTCCTTGTTCTGTTTATCAATATAGTCATTTTGAAATATAAAGCCACGATAAACTGCATGTCCTCTCTCTGTATTTTAAAATGTAATCTTGTGGAGGAATCCCTCATCAGGGAAACTCCCCTCGGGGGGGTGGCGTGGAGTGTGATCCGTGTATTAAGGATCGGTTTACGCTCCTCCCTTGGCATTTAATATAAATTCTAATTCTGAATTCCCACTCTAACTATTCCATACTATCTCTTATTCCGTCTATCGAGTATATACTGACCATACTACTCAACGGCTAATCTACTTACAAGTTCCTTTGTTGTGTTTGCTGATACTACTACATAGTTCATATTCCTGAGTGAATGCTGTCTTCCTAGGTTATATGCTTTTACGTAAAGTTGAGATGGTGATACATAACATTTTTTTTTCTAATTTGACTCGAAAAGGCGAGAGTTTCTCTATTTTTAAAATAGTATCATGCGTTTTTTGTTTCTCTCTTCCAACCGTTTGTTTCTCATATTACAGTGGCTGGCTAATGGTTCTAGCATTGCTGTTTATGTTTGTGAACGAGACTCCTTACCCTTAATCTATTGGATTTCATCGATCATTCCTCCCAGTTGGACTTTCCTTATTTGGCCGATGATTTTTTTAAGCACCCCACAGGAAAGAAATTAAAGAGAACCCCCATTTGTTTCGAAAAATTTGGGTGGGAAGGAGGTACTTGGTGGATTTCTTGGATTCATTACAAGTATTCTTATTGCCTCATGGCACAATCGCGAGGTATACTTTGATGACACTACTTACTGCTTGCGTTTAGAAGACTTGTTCCTTCGAGTTGCTATCTATATGTATCAATATCCTGATGTCCCTCCCTTTCTTATCCTTTACGCTCTGTTGCATTGCTGAATTATTTCCTGAGCAATAATCCCAGAGCCCGATATATACTATCTTTATACATCCTGCGGTGCAAACAGTGAAAAAGCAGTAGAACAGTTTTTATTGAGATAAAAGAGGTGAGGTCACTCACATGTCTGCATAAGTGTGCCCTGCTGGCAAACATTTCGTACCAGAAATAGTTACACGCTGGGCTGTTGAATTTGACATGCTTCTGGAAAAAGGGTAGTTTACCCCTAAAATCTAACATTAACGCTTCTCCGCTTCGATTAATAGATATAAATAATAGGAAGCAAACACAGATAACTATTTCATATTGTAGTGGGGAACTAACAGTGAATTCCTAAAATTCATAAATCTTGTTGTCTTATACTTATTCTATTCCTCACCTTTATGATTTTACTTCTTTCTTAAAGAAATTGAATTTTTCTTCTTTGATTTGAAATTCTGCCTTCCTTCAAATTCCTGTTAACCTGATGATTTCATCCTAAAACTTGTATATGTGCAAAAACTCCTTGAGGGTTTTAAAGGGACAAATTATGTCATTTGTATAATTTTTATGCCATTTGTGATCATCTTTTGTGTAATGAGACCCTGCTTTTATTACGTTGTATCATAGTCGTTTTGATAGATCATGTGTGTTACTGTTTGCCTTTGTTATATGCTTATACCTGATTGAATGATCTATTAGTTTGCTTTCCCGTTCTCGCTGGATGAGCATCTTCTCCATCTACGTTACTGTTTTCCTCGTTGTATCTCAAGCTGTCTTCGTTTAAACTTTCGAGAAATGCATTTTGGTGCTGCTTCTCTTAATTTTCTTTGGAATCATAGAAGTTCAGATTATGATACTTCTCACACACGTTTTCTGCCATTATAATTATCCTCTTTTCCCTACCACTTCAGAAGATCTTCGTGCTACCTAGGTCTCCCTTACATTATCTATGCGATAGATTTCCTCCCCAAAAGGGCTTGCTGCCATATTAGCTCCGTTATGCTTTGCTTGTCAGGTCCATCGGAGCAGTTAACCGCTCAACCAAATATGGATTCAACTGTGACGTGATGGTGGCTTTTGTCAGGCTTCTTTCTGTTTGAACAGAAGTAAAATTCTATTGAAGGTCAAAACAACACTTTTCTTGTATTTTCGGCTGACACATCGGACTCGTGCTGTAAACAGCCGAACACATAATTTGTGGGAACGTGCATGTGGTTTTATGCTGTTGGAAGCTTCACTAGAGCAACTTGCAAAATGGTGCTTGGCTCCTCTACGCTTTTATTCTCAGAAGAGCGTGCCTACCTGGCTTGTCACCGCATATAAGTTTACTTTTATGGTCGATGAACTATATATTTGCTGTCTAATTATTTGAATAAATAAAGGATTTAGATATTTTCTTGAAGGTCGTGAGGTTTTTTATGTTCTCACGGATCATAAACCACTCACTTCTGCTATTACTTTCTGTTTCTTTACATACAGTCCTAGTGAATTTCGTCATCTTGATTTTATTGCCCAATTTACTACTGATCTTCGTCACATTCCTGGTTGTGATAACTCTAGTGCTGATGCCTGATCTCGTATTCAGGTTATGCCGTTACGCCTTTACCTTAAATTAGGACTATGTGCTAGTCGGCTGCTAACAAAGGGATATCGTATATTCTTCTGCTGATACTTTCTGATCAATACTTACAAAAACCTTTCCGTTTACTGAATACTACTAATTCTTAATTTAGTGACATATTTGTACTCTTCAGTTAAAACTTTTACACCTTTCTGCTTTCGAAAACAGGTTTATTACTTATCGTTATTCTCTTTGTGCCTAGGTAGTCGTGGTTCTCAAAAAAACTTTTATACGTTCTCGTTTTTATGTGTCCTGAACATCGCATTACATGCACAGTCTCGCTTGGGCATAGTTCATGTATTGACTGTGTCATAAAACCAAAGTTCATAACATACTAATACTCTTGCAACTTTAGGTTCATTTCGCTTTACGCCTCATTGTCGTTTTATACGCCTTTCTAATCTTGCATTCTTTGCTCGCCCTCTTATGATCCGTGGTGTGGTTGGGATTACCTATCATTTATTGGAACCTAATGGTTGGTATTGACAAGGAAATACTAGTTAGCGCGCTGCAGTTGTCCTCGTGTCTTCTGACCTTCTCTACTGCGGGATATATTGCTAGCTCGGCTTTTACTTACTATTGGGTGCTCGGTTTTGGTGTTCCTTTTTTTATTTGGAGATCTATAGCAATGGCCCCCAATTTCGTCTACATTCTTTGGGTTGTAATGATTTTTATATCTCTAACGTTAAGGATTGAAACAAAATTCCATTCCAATGTGTAAACTTTATATTCACCATCTTAAGGTCTGTGTATGCGAGCGCGCCTACTCGCATTCGTCCCAAAAATAAATATCACTTATGTCTGCTCTTTGCAGCAATGCTACCTCCCAATTCTGCAACATTGGGGTGGTAAATGACTTCTCTCATTGTTCTCTAGCTTTTTGTGATTCTCAGGGTTAAAGAAGATATAAATCTTCTGCAGACAGAGAAGTAGTCTCTATGGTTTGCACACCTTAGCGTTACTTCTTGTGATAAATTTTTTTTTCTTCTTAGTTTTGATTGTCCTTCCTTTCAAGAATGTTGTTCTTCATTTTCTTCTCTATTCCTTCCGTTGTCTATTGTTTCTTTCTTTCTTGCCTAATTCAACCGCATGACTCAATATCCCAAAATACTCATGAGCTTTACCTTTAGCCAAAGAAAATCTAATCTATGTGATTACTGCTACTTATTTGTTATTTCTCGTCATGACTCGTGACCACCTCATCGTTTTCCCTTTGTAAAGTTAGGACAGTAATTCATAAAAAAACACGCGGCTCATGGGCCTCCGCGATTATATCGACGTGACATTCAAGCATTTCTCTCATCGCGGCACCTCAGGCAACTATGATCAATTTAAAAAATTTTACTCAAAGTTAATTTTATTATATATGAGACTTTAATCAAAATAAAGGTTGTTTTCATTAAAATCGATATGTATATCTATGTAAATACATATAGTTTTAATGAATACTAGATTTATTAATTAGCTTAGTTATGTAAAATTTTATATGTTAAGGATTTTGAAATATCGTTAATATTTGAATAAATTAATTATATATAATATATATAACATATATATATTTATGTAAAATTTATCTTAGTTTTGTGATTATATCCATCCTATTTATAGGTATATATACTATAGGGTAAGTGATATTATTTGCGGTCCCACTCAAATGGACGTTATTTCTAAGTAACTCATTTTAATAGGTGTCAATCCACTACACGTCGTAAATGAGTTTGACACCCCTGCTTTACAACTTCTTATACTGGTTCGCTTATCTTGTTGGCCTTCGCCAGCGTCTATTTTTTCCCCAATTCAAAATGGGACTCGTGTGGAAATGTTTCAGGTTGAAAGTATTAAACCTGCTTTCCTTTCTTCTTCCGATTTCTGATCTTATCGTGAAATCTGTTTGTAAGATAATTCTTTTTGTCCTGATGATCTTCTTCTGCGTTTGGATGATGATATGACATTGGCTCTTCATCCTATTTCTCCATCTTTTCCTTCACGAATTTCCTGTGGTCTTTTCTCCCTGTACATGAGCTTTATGTTGCTGCTCGACTACAACGGATCCCACCTCTCTGTTACTTCTTCTTAGTCCTTCTATTACTCCGCCTCGTACTCTTCTTCTGTTCCCATCACATGCCTTCCTTCTCTTTTCCTCCTCCGAATTTACCTCTGCCTTGACTTGTTTACCTCCTGTACATTTTACCCTTTTCCTCCTTGTCATCTCTAGTTGTGACAGTATGCCAAGTCTTCTTTCATCAGAGAAATAATGAGACCAGAGTTCTTACTTTTACTTGCGCTAATTTTGATCACATAAGTAAAAGTTTATAGGAATAAAGACGGAGACCACATTCTCTTCAGTTACTCTATTGACTAAAGCTCGACAAATGGTTTCCGCGCACTCATTAATTCCACAAGACGCCCTAACCCATCCCTAAGGTCTCTGTACTACCCACTGCCAAAGTCCTATAAGAATAAAATTACGTTAGTTGGCAATCTAAATAACTCCAGACTGCATCTGCCTATATTATACGTACGGATAGGACCGCTACCACATCCTAGATAACTTAGATAGATAGAGATGCTCAGAAGAATAAGTGATGTGTACTCTTCGTTTTAATATATATGACTCCCCGAGGGAGAGCGGATAATGATGATCTATAAGTGTTGTCGGTAGTAACAATGGAACCAAGATATCATAATAAATTAACCATAATAAATTATATAGGTTCCCCTCCCGGGTAAAGTTATCCCCTACCCACCCTGTAATTCAAATTATTCTTTTAAAACCTTTTTAAGAAAGGCATGATTTTTCTAAAGATATTTAACTTAATTAATCTTATATATATGATTCCTTTAATATATTCTAAATTATTATTCAGTTAAATATATTCTAATCCTTCAGCTTTTATTTTAAACGACTAAATTATGTCTTTAAAATGAGCCGGCACCCTACACCAGATATGTGTGGCTTTCTCTTAACGTAAATAGATAAGATAGACTTAGATAAACAAAACATAAGAAATTAAATTGCCTCAATACCACGATACGTTAAATAAGTGGTATAGGAGCTACCAGTAATCATTTCTTAGCTGTTTAATTAAAATTTCCGAAAGATGTTTGCAATAATTTAAATTTTTATTAACTTTAATTAACATATCTAAAATTATTTTATATTAGTTATTTTAAATTCAGCAACATCCCACAACCAGATATGCTGTCTCTCTTTCTTAGGAAACGGTAATGCTTTATAAAATAATAAAACAGATATAATAAAAATTCCAAAACCCTTTGTGTGCCGAAAAAGTGATAATGATAATTAAAACTAATCAAATGCCCTCCTTTAAATCTCCACCGTTTTCCAAAAAGAAATCAAAAACTCAATTGATTAATTCTAATAGAGATCATTTTAGCCGACCCTAAATTTAAAAGGTTCTCCTAATTATAAACGATCCAACACATCGATGTTTGTAATGTATAGCTCTACCCCGTTATCCAATATTTTTGGACCGTGCTTATACTATGAATATTAACAATATTCTAATATGAAAATATCTAAATCCTCTCTCAAAAACGAGTACAATAAAATTTTCATTCAAGCATTCCATTATTCTATTATTATTATTACACATTTAATAATCAAATATTTTTCGTAATAATATTTTTTCTCAATTACTTAACTTTATGATTTTACCAATATTATTCTTAAAAAATTTAATAAGATACCATCCCTAAAATTAGCCTAAGCGAATCCATTTATGATATCCAGGATATAATGTGACTCTTAGAGTCCTGGCCCTTACAAGGAAGATAACTTTATAGTAAAACACCAATTGAAAATATTAAAACGTCTCTCATAACCCGTTACGCTACACTCCATAGTTCCTCAATAAGTAGCTTACAATCTGCTGCTATATTAAATAAAATTTTTTCTGTAAAAAAATTGCATTATTTTTAACTTCTTGGTTTGTGCATGCGTACGTGCGCTTTCTTTGGTAATCTATTTGCCCAATCCAGATATGGACTGTCTCTCTTGCACTGTGCAAGAAATGCTTTATAAAAAAACACAATATATGAATAAATTCCCAACCCCCGTAGGATGTTAGTGATAAAAACGAGTTTAGATAACGCGCCTTTCTTTTTAATTATTGCCACCTTTTTCAAAAAAAAAATCATCCATATTTTTCTAAAACATATGTGGAGGAGGCGCCGATGTCCATATATTTTTCTTGTCCATCAATATTATTAATAACGGATTAACGCCCACCAATTCAATGATAAGGTGGCTTTCATTATTAGGAACTTGCATTTATTCGAAAACAAATATTTAAAAATTTCCACCCCGTAGGTAAGAAGAGTTACAGCAATTCAACGCTTTGTGTCTTTACCTCCCAAAGTATTCTCCGGAAATAAATTCGTTGTCTTAATTCTTCGAACTTTGGAAATCCTTTAAAAGCCGGGGAAGTGTGTTTGAAAGGAAAACCAAAAGATCTCTTTTTGATGGATTATTATTATTATCACTTCCTCCACACTCTCAGAAGTATGATTGGCTCTCTTACATGGGAGATTGCTTTAAAACAAAAGTAAAATTAAAATCCCAAACCACGTAGCGCTACCAAGTTATCAAGAGCTACAATCTTCTTGCTCTTAATAAAATTTCCGAAAGAAAATGCATTATTTTTTAACTATGTTTAACGCATCTAATATTGGTCTATGTTTTTTAACGGACCACATCCAGATATGCCGTCTCTCTTGCTTATTCAATATCTTTATAAAGAACAAATATAAATTAAATTCCCATCTCAAATGAAATTTAGAATTTCGAAGAATTTACTAATAAATCTCTTTAATTAAATTTTCCAATATAATACTCGATTCATCTTGTTTATTAAAATTTTGAGTGTTTGGTGTAAGGTCCATAAAATGAAACAGCCCTCATCAAGGTAAGTTGGCTCTTCTTAACTTACTACAGTGCTTATGAAATTAGAACGTTCATAAATAGATAATATCCCCAAACCTCGTACGAGGCTTCATGCTTACATTCATCCATGAATTACGAAATTTTACTCCTCCGTTTATTCAAATTTCCGAAATTAGTTTTAGATTCCTAACTTTCTTATCCCTTTTAAAAAAAAAAGATGTTAAAAAATATAATGTACTTTTATCAAAATGGGCAGCCCGGTTTCGCTGACGGCAATTCAGACCCTGTTGGGCTCTTGCAGCACTCGCGACCACGGATTGCTTTTCTAAAACAATCACCAGTTAAAATTAAGAGTTCAACCAGTATAAACCTCCACGTACGATAAAAGAAGTGTCTATAAAGACGCTTTACAATCTTTCTGTCGCAAATACAAAAATTTTCCGAATTAAGAATCTGACATTATTATTCCTCCTGTAAAACTAACTCCTTAACGGTCTAATATGGTCTATGTTTGTAAACGGACAAGACCAGAATATCATGTTCTCTCTTGGCTTAGGAAGAGTGCTTTTTATAAAAAAAACTAAAATGCTCACCCATTTCTAAAATTTGTATTTGGCGCAACCTTGTATGTTGACTTAAAATTATATATTTTCCCTATTAAACATCAAAGGTATCAAACAGAGGAAAAAAGGCCCTTTATTTTTTAATTACATTTATTCCCACCGAACGATCCTGAATTTTCTGGTCCTCATTAAAAATAAAAAATTCTTTTAATTACAAACAAAAGAAAGCCCGTTTAAAATATTTGTGTCTTTCTTCAATTTATATTTTTAGGAATTTTGTATATTTCTTAGGAAATAAAATTCTAAATAAATTCCAAAACCCTCGTAGGTAATTAAGTTTTAGAAGAATTACAATCCTTGTTCCTTTATTTCAAATTTTACGATTTTTCTGAATTTTGTGTGTTCATAAACTTGGATGATGTTTTAACATCTTAATGTCTTTTTTAAATAATGAAGCCGAGTGCCTTTATCTATGTCATGATTTATGTTTGAATTCTATACATGTGAGAGCCTAGTGTTGTAATTATAAAACTCTGATGTATATAATATGTGAAATCATTAAACATGTATGCAATGTGTCTTTCCTGGCGTACACTACAGTTATGAAAGAGCTCCGTGGCATCTATACCCTGCTCTTAAATAGAAAGAATTTCCGAAGGAATTGCTAAATTATTTTTTATTAACTTTTATAACGATCTAATATTGTTTAATGTTTATTTCAAACGGTCAAACATGCCAAGATATATGCATGTCTCATCTTTCTGCTTAGGATAATGCTTTTAAATAAATAAAAACATTTATATCAAGAAATTCTCAAAATACGCTCCTTGACAGATAAGTTTTCATTTTAATAAAGCTTACTTTAATTAAATTTTCCCAAAAAAAAAACTCCAGTGCTATATTTGAATAAATTTTAAGCGACCTAATAATATAAAGGTCCATTAAATTTGACAACGCCTACAGTCAAAATTATATGTGGCTCCTTACTTATGTAGGTACGTACTATTAATCGATTAATATAATTTCTAAATAATAATTCCCAAAACAAACCTTTACAAATAGTATATAATTTATTAAGTTCCAATCTTTTTCTTTTTATTTCAAATTTTCTCTAAAATTTTTTCTCTAACAATTTAATGTTTTTAAACGATCTAATCAAATCTATCTCTTTAAAAGTAGCCGACCTACATGAGCAGTACGTTGGTCATCCTCTTATAACATGGGAAGATGCTATATATATAAACAAAATGTAATAAATTAAATCCCCAAAACCACTTTACGTTACCAAGATATAAGGCTACAGTCCTGTTTTCTGCTTTAATAAAATTTTCCGAAAGAAATTGCATTATTTTAACTTTTTATTAATTCGACTCTAATATTGGTGGTCTATGTTTTTAAACGGTCCACATCCAGATATGCTGTATCTCTAATAATTTATGGTGAAAATGCTATTATAAAAAAACAAAATAATTGAATAAATGCCCAAACCCCGTTGGTGCAAAGGTCAAAAGGTTATACCCAGAGAGTTAAAATAAAGCTACTTTAATTAAATTTTGTCAAAAAAAATCTCCATTTATTTTAAAACATTTTAGCGGAGCCTGAAAATTTAGTATGGATCCATAAAACATTGAAAAAAAGTCGAAGACCTTACTCATCATATATATGCTTTGACCGTGTCTCTCTTATACCTGTACTATGGGAAAACTAATGACATTTCGTAGGTATCAAGTTTACAAGAATGAGCCAACAGACATCGTGTTTCGCGTTTATTCAACCCAGTTTAGCCCAGGAAACCAATAATGTTTTTCTCAATTCACCTTTTTTTAACTTTTAAACGAACCCTATATTAATTATGATGAGTCGTTTTGAAAAAATGTGATGCCTGATCCTACTATTACCCGAGGATACTGTCTGAGCGTCTTCTTCTCAAGATATTGTTAAGAATATATTAATTTCAATGAAAAACAACCATGGCGTACTTACTAAAAAGTAGTGAAATATACTACTCTATAATTATTTGTCTGATCCTTTAATAATATGATTTGCTTTTTAGCTGGTACCAACATGGAAATGCATTGATTTATATACCAATTAAGTGCATGTTCAAACGATTAATTACCGTTAATATTGTTCTTATATTCTATCCAATAGGGAATCATAATTGCAAGTAAATTATTGGTAGGTCCTCTCTGTGTGCTTATTGGAAATATATTGCTCTTTATTAAATAGAGAGAGGAAACAAATTTAAATTTAGTAGAAAGGAACAAGAATAAAACTTATTATTTATTATAGAGTTTTATACTTAAAAGAATATTGAAAAAATAAATGCTTTTACATCAATATATATAAATAGTTTCGTAAGAACTTCCATGCTAAAAACTTGTATATGAGAAATAAAACCTTTACAAATTATATTTATATAAAACTCTGTAACTGAGGAACGATAATGTAAAATATATATAAATAAAGGTCCACCTAAATTTTACCAAAGTTGGTGGATAATAATTTGCTCTCTATTTTAACTACGCTGCTTTAATAATTTATAATAAAATTCTAAATAAATTCCAACACCCTTATATATAATAATAGTATTAAAGTAATAAAGTTACAAGAATTACAATTCTTGTTCCTTGTTTTTAAATATTTCTACGAAATTTTTTTTCTCAATAATGTTTAAACTTTACAGTTAAACGTACTTAAATATATTTATGTTAACTTAAAATTAGCCGGCCTAATATATAATTTCCAGATATAGTTGGATCAAGTCTCTTACATTAAATTAGAGATTGCTTTATTAAAACAAAAGTAATATTTAATAAATCACCCAAACCACATATCGTTACTCAATGTTATAAGGAGTACCATCGTTGCTTGAACTTTAATTAAAATTTTCTCGAATCAATATTATGTACTAATATATATTTTTAACATGGTCTTTCTTTTACTCTTATTGCTAAATTTGAGATTTTTGTTTTCTTATTTTTTACAACTAGTCTCCTCTCATACAAATTCTCAGATTTATTGCTGCCTCTCCCTTAGCTCATCTAGATTAATACTTTATTTAAAATCTACCAAGATCTATAATTATAACCCATCTCCTATATGGACGACCGCGTTTAGGGCTGCAAAAGTGATAAAAAGATGTCTTATATAAAAGTTAAAAGTCTATCTTTAATCAAATTTTAAAAAAAAAAAAAAGAAACTTCTCTCTCCAATTCAATGTTTCTAAAACATTATTTCAGTGACCTAATTATGCGTCACATGTAATTCTCAATCCGAGACAGCCTATCATCAAGATATGTTGGTTCTCTTGTTACTCCCTAGGGACTGTGCTTTATGAAATGATATTGCATTATATATTTTAAGAATTAATCGGCTCAAACCCGTAGATTAACCTTTGAAAATTTTGGCCCAAAATTAAAATTAGTATAAAGAAAAGAATATTACAATTGTGATTAATCTTGTTCCTTAAATAAATAAGAGTAATATTTACATAATGAAGCCCGATTTTATTTTTCTTCAAACACAAAATTAATATAAAATTGGACCAGAAAAAAATTGTGTTCTTTTAATTATATCCAGAACCCTACTATAAACACCACATCACCTACCGCTCTTTGCTTACATAGGTGTAATGCTTAATAATATAATTACTAATAAAAATCATAACATATATAATATTATAATCCCAAACCAATCCCGACCTAATAACAAATAACTGGCAAAGATTATAGAGAGCGTAACAATATTTTTTCTGTCTTTTTTATATTTAAATCTTCAATTTCTCTCCGAGAAGAATGCTCATTTTTTTATCTTGAGTTATAACGACCTTGTTCTAATATTGGCGCTTACCTGTTGTTTGAAAACGGCCCCCAAATCCGATAATGCTGTTCTCTTCTGTTGCTTAGAAAGAAAAAATGCTTTTTATAAAAATACATTATAATATATAAATAAATTCTCGGCAACCCCGAGGAAGTGAGAAAGGTTAAGAGAGTTAAAAACATATTATTTCCCTCTTAATCAAAAAAAATTTTCAAAAAAAAATCCATTATTTTTATAAAGAATTATGCTTATATGCTGACCTAATTTAAGGTGGACATGACAGATTCTGAAACAAATTTCCCAATCTGATACTGGTAAAAAACTATTCTCTGTCTTATAATTATTAAGATTTTGTGCATATGAAATAAATATCTTAAAAAAATAATGATCCCTGCCCCATGTGACGATCCAGTCAGTCTTTCTGAATTCCTATTATAAAGCCGCCTCTTGTTTCTATTATTCTAAAAGTGTAATTTGAAACAATTGTGTTTATTCAATTTACTATATCACTTTTTATAAAACGGACCTCTTAGGAGTAATTTAGTGTCTTTAAAATGCAGGCCCTACTGCCTACATACCAGATATTGGTTCCGGCTTTCTCGTTACATAGTATTAGAGATGTCTTATGAGAGAAACTCAAAGGAAAGAATTAATTAAATTCCCAAGACATACCCGATATATGTGCGCGTACCAAGGTATAAAATAAGTAGCCCTAGCAATCTTGTCCCTCTCTTTTAATAGCTAATTAAGTGGTTCAAAAGAGTAATGTTGCTCAATCGTGATTTAATTGTATAATCTTTTTTTATTCAGCGATCTTAATATTGTTCAAATGTATTAATTTAAACAGGTCCCATCAATAATCGCAGATTATGCTGTCTCTTCTTGACATATAGGGAAAAAGTACTTTGATAATTAAATAAATGACAAAGTTATATGTGGATAATAAATTCC